>CM018076.1:905833-1158849 GCA_008658365.1 Alca torda
GCTTGCTCTACAGCAGATTGGAACAAGATCCATTATTGACATTTCTGGTCAGAAAAGGAATATCGCCTATCCATAGAGTTGTGTGATTTCTCTTTCCCTGATAATCCCTGACCTCCCCCACACCTGCCCGGCACAAGCAGCAGTTGACAAAACAGACAGGAACAGAATAATTGCTTTGTCAACATCAGATACTGAGTCTCTGTCACCGTCAGGCCGTCCTACTCCTCTCGCTCTTTGACTGCAACTGCCGAACTATTTGACCTTCGTCTCTAAGCGAAGAAGACTCGGGCTTCACGTCTTGAGCAAGGTCTGAGCGATGCTTTCCGCAAAAGCCAGAAAAGTCAGGAGACAGAGACCGAACACTGAGTCACGTCGGAGAGCGCTATGGAGAAAGGTTTCTCTGAGGTTGATAACAGGGTGCCATACAAACATGTACCCACTCACTTAGGTCACATAACAGATAGTGCTGCCCTTCCTTTAGCCTTCTCAGTATTTCGGGTCATTTATTCTACGTCCAGAGAAGCATTGGGGTATACTACAACGAGACTCCAACGTGCTGGGAGCTTCAGAGATACAACAATAAGCAGCAAGGCCCAAGGCAGGAGTGCCAGGAGCAGCAGCCTAACCTCGAGGGCGAGAGGGAGAAGAACACAGCCAGGAACTGCTTTGTGTAAGTATTTTTAATTGGAACAAAATCCTTCCAACTGTTACATTTCAACAAACTGCTTTTCCTTAGGTCTAGGTGATGAAACAGCCTCTTCTGCCATTATTAGCAGTACAGCAGTTTTCATTTTGGAAGAGCGTTCCATCCTGAAGTTCAGTCAGAGGGAGAGGTTTGTCAGATGAAGAACGCCCATTTTTTCCCCACAAGTTGTCATTATGTAAAAGTTTGGGGTGGATTTCTGATTTAACCTTTGATACTCCTTCAGGAATGCGTCTTCAGTGCCGAAAGTACCTTCAAGCGCTGTCAGAGCTCCCCAAATACCCTCTTGCGAAGGATAGCTCCTTTGAAGCTGCCACTACCCTGCATCACCTCACTCCGGAAGGGGGGACCTGGCTTCCCAGGCACCTGCGAGCACTTGTGTCTCCTCCTGCCCTCAGTCTAGGGCTGACACGGCAAGGGAAGCATTTACTAACTCGGGAGGCAAGAAGCCAAGGAGAACCCACACCTCCGCGTCTGCCATCAGCTCCTGGCTGATGACAATCTCCCCTTCTGTATATGAAGAGGCTTTTTTGATTTTCCTGAAATACAGAAGCTTCTTTGGTCCGGATTTCCTTATTTCTTGGATCTTCTTGGAAAGAGCACAGCAGTGCCTCAAGAAAGGCCTCAAGTAGTGCTGAGGTGCCTCGTGCGCAGAGGGAGCGACGCGCCGTGTCACCCTTTGGTGAGAGCAGCCCCCGCGGCACAGGGCACAAGGCAAGAGTGAGCCTCACCCTTTTAAACCCATTTGGGCTTGCGATCGAGAGTGTTCTCTGACCTTAAACCACACCAAAGTTTCGAATGGTTTGGAAAAGTACTTTTTAAACCAGCTGTTCTGAGTTCACGGAGTATCATTCACCGAGCATCATTCTGCCCGTGCAGAACTGCCCCACGCTCACTTCCTCCGCACCATCTCAGGCGTGGAACAGAACACAGACTGCTCGAGCAATGCCCGTCAATTAGAAAAAATTAATTATCTATTAAAAGCAGAAGGAGGGAGTAAAGCTCAAGTATAAAGGCAATGACCATCACAAGGCTAGAGTGCAGTACACAACTTTCTGTCTACAGCGATCACGTTGTGTACATTAAAGTCATTGCTTTAAGTTAAAATTGTTTCACAAGTACATGAGGACGGTACAGGTTAAGGAGTAAGATATGTTAAAAACTTCAAGCTGTATACACAGATGAACTACGAGAAAGCTGCTCTGTAAGATGATTTTTAGGAAATATGAAATTGTGAATGTAGGTTTTTTCCTATATTTAAGAAGTTAGAGGTAAGTCGCAGGCTTTGTTTCAATCTGATCTCTACAGTGAAATACTCAGTATCTTTAGAAAACTTATTTAAAAACAAAAGGGTCTAAACAAAAAGATGCATTTGGTAAAAGTGATAACTTTTTCTTAAAGATGATGGATAAATTCCTTGGATAAACTCAAGGAAGAGAACAGAAACGTAAGTGCACCCTAAATAAATAACTATCATCCAAAATGAATTTGAATTTTCTCATTTTACTAAGCATCTCCAGCCGTTCAACTGTCATTCCTTCACCTAACCTCATACCACAAAAGCTCATTCCTGCCACGGTTCACTTATTCTCCCCATATTTAAGTTTCCAGTTCTGTAAAACTGGGGAAGTCCTGAGCCGCACAAGGATGCTGGGGAGATTAACAGCTGCAAACAGCTTAAAATAAGCTTTCCATAACCGGGCATTTCTTCACCGAGCTGTTATCCCCCACCGCCAGCCTGCCTTTATTTGTAGCCGAGGCAGAGTTCGTTTGAGACACCAAGAGGCTGCTTACAGCCATGCGGATATTCAAAACAATCCCTGTTACGCAGCTCCTTGAGTTTCACTTTCCTTCCTTAAACAACAAGTGAAAAAAAAAAAAAAAGGGCTAAATCAGAATATGAGAACATGAGGATAAACATGGCAGGGTCAAGGTTCACATTCTTGCTGCTCGAGATAACTCCTGCTATTTTTCTTTTAAAGCTGTTTCTAGCTCTTAGATCCGGGGGAAAAAATTAAGTGTACTCATTATAACTGCCATAATGAGGTTTGTCCCGTCTGGAAGTTCTGCTCGGCAGGGGAAAGGCAGCAGGGTGCCCGCGCTGCCCACAGCTGGCAGAGACCGTCCTGCGGGCACCAGCCATCGGCAGGGACACACAGACCAGGGAACGGGGACGGAGCTGGCGGGGGCCACCCATAGTTGTCCCCCAGTCGGCCAGACACACCGGTCATCCCCTTTGCAAGGGACTGGAGGCCTTTGATTTCCCAAGTGCTTTAATCAGCTGTGAAGCAATTACTGGTACTGACCCGTAACACAAGAACTAATACAATAGATAATACTGACCTGACTCTTCCCAATTATCTCCAAATCACATCAAATAACCACTGTTGTTCACACTTAGCTTTTGATTCAGGTGTTTTATAGATGTAAAACAAAAGACTCAGGTTGCTTATTTTCAAGCAGTTAATTCAATCGCAGCGGCACAACTTGTACCCAGTTGCAGGTAATTTCACCTGGGCAACCAGTTTACCCAACAGCTTCCTTAAGATCATGTTGTGATTTACACCCAAAACAACCCAGGTGTATCTTCAGTCTTAATGCACAAGACCTTCTCGCTCTCTACAACTCCCTGAAAGGAGGGTGCAGCCGGGGGGGGTCGGGCTCTTCTCCCAAGGAACAGGAGGTGGGACAAGAGGAAACGGCCTCAAGTTGCGCCAGGGGAGGTTTAAGATGGATATTAGGAAAAACTGTTTACACTGAAAGGGTTCTTAAGTCTTGGAACAGGCTGCCCAGGGAAGGGGTTGAGGCACCATCTGTGGAGGGATTTAAAAGCCGGGCAGATGTGGTGCTGAGGGACGTGGGTTAGTGGTGGTTTTTGTCAGTCAGGCTGATGGTTGGACTCGATGATCTGAAAGGTCCCTTCCAACCCAGGCGGCTCTACTGTCCTCTGCATCTTTAACCCTGTAACACCACAGAATACTAAAAACCCGTTGTTGGAAGGCAGCTACGGCACCAGCGAGGAGGGCCTGGGAGCCCGGCCGGGCAGGAGCACGCGTCTGCCAGCCCCGTCGTGGGGAGGGACAGTCCTACAGCCTCCCACGGGCTCTGCCCTCCTGTGACGAGAGACCCACCTTCCATCTCAAAGTAAGCCGTACAGTTCAGTCCCCTGATTTGTTAGATTACTTCTGTTCTTGCTTGGAGCTGCAAAAATAAGACTTTTAGAAAGCTAGGTGTGCTCTGTCAGGCCGGAGCAAGGAGCCGCTTCACTGAAGGTTGCTGCCAGCAGGCAGCTCCAACAAGTCACCCCGTTACAACAAAAAAAGGACAAGTTTCATATTACAATTCACAGCAAGAAACGTGTCAGGTTCAAAACATTTTGTGCAGAAGACAGACTGATTCATGGACGGTAATGAACAGCTTTTAAGGAAGGCAGGTGCCTTCCAGACATGCGGGGAGGAGGGACCATCCTTGCTCTCCATAGTATGAAAAAACAGAAAAAAAGTAGGAGACTAAATGGATGAGGAACAGGAGAAAAAAAAACACAGACAAGTTCCAAAAGCTGCTCCCTGTTTGATATTTTTAAACGGTCAGTGGATTAATTGTTGCAGCTCTTTGTAAACTCACCTTCAAACCCAGTCTGTCGGAGCGGGGACCTGTACAGGCGTCACGGGGAAGGACATTTGCTGTCCCCAGGCATTGGGGACAGGGCATACACACACCCGGCTCGGAGAAGGCAGGGTGTCAGTCTTGGAATCCTGCACAGGAACCAGGAGATGAAATATTTCCTACCTTTTTTTCCAAACAAGTTCCTGGGCTGCATCCCCAGCAGCGTGGGCAGGGGGGCGAGGGGGGGGATTCTGCCCCTCTGCTCCGCTCGGGGAGACCCCCCTGCAGCGCTGCCTCCAGCTCCGGGGCCTCAGCACAGGAGAGACACGGAGCTGTTGGAGCGGGGCCGGAGGAGGCCCCGGAGATGCTGGGAGGGCTGGAGCCCCTCTGCCGTGGGGACAGGCTGAGAGAGCTGGGGGGGTCAGCCTGGAGAAGAGAAGGCTCCGGGGAGACCTTCCAGCCCCTGCCAGTCCCTAAAGGGGCTCCAGCAAAGCTGGGGAGGGACTCTGGATGAGGGAGGGGAGCCGTGGGACGAGGGGGAAGGGTTTTACACTGACAGAGGGGAGACTGAGATGAGACCTTGGGAAGAAATTGTTTGCTGTGAGGGGGGTGAGCCCCTGGCCCAGGTTGCCCAGAGAAGCTGTGGCTGCCCCATCCCTGGAGGGGTTCAAGGCCAGGTTGGATGGGGCTTGGAGCAACGTGGGCTGGTGGGAGGTGTCCCTGCCCAGGGCAGGGGGTGGCACTGGGTGGGCTTTAATGTCCCTTCCAACCCAACCCATCCTATGACTCTAAGTTTAACATCACAGCCTTTCCATTCTGTTACTAAAAGTAATTAACTGTATGTATTCAAACTAAAGCAGTGGGACATTCAGGTTTAATCCGGGTGAGGCCCAAGCACGTAGCTACTAAAGTACCTTTCTCCTGATGTCTGTCAAATCTCGGGTCTCACTACTTCACCTTAGGTCAACAATAAACTAGAAATATCTTTTGCTTTTTCAGGCAGACATCTCAAAGCCCTTCAAAGTTGCTCATATTCCTTCTGAACTGCAGTATCTCATTAAAGGGAAAACTATAAAGATTTAAGGAAACAAGTTTTCTCTAACTATGTGCTGCCACTTTTGAAGATTAACTGCTTTAAGGGAAGCATTTCTAAATTTGATACGCGTAGAATTAAACTGTCATTCAAACACCTGCTATTTGCCAACAATGCACTGCAGGAATTTTTTAATATTTAGAAGGTATGCAGAGGCTTCAGTCGAGAAGCAGAGGAACACACACAGCAATCCCCGGCTGCTCACAGATTCTGGGGGAAGAGGTTTAAAAATCATAACAAAAAAAATACTCCTCTTATTATGTATGTTTCAAAGTAATCACTACTTTTTGTTTTATTCCTTATACAGGTAGAATGTCAAAAGTCTCCTTTCTCCTCTGTGGGGCCCATAATGACTGTTTCACCCCTTTTGCCTCACTTCATTCATTCTTCCACTTATCAGCGATTTCCACTCTGTGGCCTGGATTTTATTTTCGTTAACAATTGTGAGGGGGAAATGTGTTTTTCAGAGCCTTCACCCGAGTACCATTAACTTTGGTAGAGGCACTTCTGCCTTTTCTAGGAAAGGTCAGGAGGAGTCTGCAGGAATCGCAGGTGGTTAAAACTCACCGACTGGAAGACCAGTGTTTCTGCGTATCACAAAACGTACGGCATCGCGCACTGCTGCTGTGGCTGCCACAAAAGAATACACCACATCTCCCACTTCCCCCAGAACTCTGGGTGAGTTTTTTTTCCTTACTCTTCATTTCTGAATTCTGTGTTTTGCCCAGGATTGTTACCGCAGTCAGTCCCGTAGTTACCAAAGGCTACCCCGAGCCTTACCGAATACGGGCACACGTACAAAAAACCCACGGCATTTTCCAACCTTTTAGAATGCTCTCAGTACTCCAAGACCAGTAAAAACAGACATTGAGGGCCAGCAATCACCACAGGCAAGTCCTGCTGGAAACTGGGAGGAAATTACCAAGATTTACGGATTTTTTTTATTTAAGCCTATTTAAGCCCATTCCTGATAAAATAAAACATTTAACATTTTCCACTTAGTTACTAAGTGGAAACACATGGAAATGTGGAGAGAAGTACATTATCCTACTTGTTTCATAAAAAACTATTTTTGAATACTTCTGACTTTCCTGTAACATCCTTTCTGTTATAAAAATACAAAGGAAAACCTAACTTCAGCAGCCCCGCCGCAGCTGAAGAGTGTTCCTGGGTCACATTTAACTCAGTCTCTCTCTTTAGTCTTAACAGGTGTGGATTCCTGATGTGCATTTTATTTCATGATTTTTTTTTTTTGGCTAAGTTTTAATACAGAATTTCCTTCATTTCCTCTATAAGCATAAATAACTTTAAGCGTTGCTACACAGAGCAAAAGAAAAATAAAATCCAAATAATTCTCTCCGACTGCAGGATCTGAGCAAGGCTTCGAACACGCCTGCGCGTCGGCCAGGACCAGACCCCCAGGAGCCGGCGCCATTCCCCCGAGAGCTCCGCACCTCTGAAACGCAGCTCCCTAACAGCTAATTGCAGGCAATAAAGCGCCACTTTATTTACCTTGGTGAACTTCAAGCCTAAAACTAGCTTTTTAAGCAAACTGTTAAAAATTTATAAAACCTACAACAAAAGCATACAGATGGACAAGGACAGTGCGATCGACGGTTCATCTGAACTCCCACAGAAATACTTTCCACGGGCTTCTCCACGCTGCTTTAAAGAAAAGCTAGCTTTCTTTTGTGAATCAGCAGCTGGTTAAAATATCAGAAATAAATCAAAAGCAAATAAAAAAAAAATAAAAAGAGGCAGCAAGTAGGGTCCCAAAAGAACCAGTGCTGCCCAATGGATTCGTGATTTCAGGAGAAAGATGAATAGCAAGGTAGAAACATTTACTAGTCACAGAAAAATTATTCAGCTTAAACCTACCAAAGCCGACACAAACAGCTGCACAACGATTTCGTGTTAATAATCAGCCAGACAATGAAACTGCAGATTTATCTCAGTGCTGACAAAAGCACAGAACTAATCATGTGTCCTCCGGACCCTCAGGGAGTCTCTCATCCTCCACCTGTTCTGAAGCCAGGCTGTCCCTCTGCCCCCCGTCCATCCGAGGTGTATCCCACGATGTATCCCACGCTTTCCTGCGCCGCGAGCTTCTGTCCTGCTCAACTTCCACACGCTCACACTCTTCTGCTGCCCCATCCCATGTTCCTGGAATTTCTCGCCCCCAGTGTGCTCGGAGGATCCCAGGAAGGAGCCATCTCCCCTCCTTCCGCAGGGGTTCACCTGAGCCGAGTGCCACAGCCAGGACAGAGCACCGAGCAGCCCTCTTGTCACGCACGGCCACCCCTCTGAAGAAAGGTGACATTTTAACACACAAATCGCACAAATCCTGTTTGTTACAGCCATTTGGAAACCATCTTGGAGCCACCGCTGAAGGAGCTCAATACAGAGCAGTAGCCACTAAGGTAAAAGTAATGTCCAAAGTTATTACGAGAAAGAAGCAACAAGTAACCAGAAGGCACGACATGATTTGACTATCGCGCGTTCGCATCTCGAGCGCGGGCCTGGTTCACTTTTCTCAGGAGAGCCAGCAGAGCTCCAACGAGCGCAGCTGGTCTGATCAGCTTCTAAAGAGACCGAGCGGAACGGGACACAGCACAGCTCTAATGGAAGATGCACTAAACTTGACTTGATACGTGGTTACAGCTCAGAAAAACAACGGAGAAAAGCAGGAATGGTATTAAGGAGGTGAACAGGCAGCTATTTACAGCTTCCTATAAACCAAGGAGGAGGACACCTCACAAAGTTATCAAGCGGCCAACTCAAAACCAGGCAGAATGAAACACCAATTATGTTCTGCATGGGAAGAAGCCCTGTGGAACGGACTGCCATAGATGGTTACGGGGTCCAAAAGCTCAACTGAGCCCAAAAACCCAGCTGGTTACACCAGTTGATAAAACCCAGCTTTATAAAGGACAGTGCCGTTTCAGAGAAGTCACTGACTGGTGACTCCCGCCGCGGAGCGCCTGCCCTACACTCACACTGCTCCGAACCTCCCCCAGCACACCCCCAGCGAGAGCAGGTGCCGCAGGGTCCTGACCCAGCTGCACCTCAAGGACGACTGTCATTTGTCAGACTGGGCTACATGGTTATTCCCAGCTACTATTTTCTATTTCTCTATATTTCACACATTCAGTAGATGAATGCCTGGATACCACCCAGGTGCTCTGCTTCCTAGATGGCTTCCAGAACAATTTTCACCAGTTTCAAGCCGTCGGGTCTGACATGCAACATAACTATCGTCAGCTCCATCAGCAGCACCTCTATTTACAGCTCACCTAAAATCTGCACTTTTCTGCAAGAAAATTTAGGATCTCCTGCATTCTTTTAAGGTCTTCAAGAATGCCTTTAATTGATAACGTATTCCCCCGGCAGACCGTGCTTTATGTAAAATCTCTTGCCTTTGGAGCACTAAGAAAGTGTTTCCTAGCTGACTTGCCAACAGGAAAAGGAGGGAGCGAGCCAGCCCCGGTGGCGGCACTGGGAGGGATGGCAGTGCTCCCGCAGGCAGACGGGCCATCTCCAGTAATCCTCAGGCAGTGAAACCCCAACGCAATTACACGCTGCGTGAGAGGGCAGTTCCTCTTGCTTGCTTTAAACTGCCTGCTTGAGAACTTTCTCGGACGCTTCCAGTTTCTCACCTTACGAAAACCAGTGAGTAATCACAGGCTATTCACTTTCACCACCCCAATGACAGAACACACTGCGGGTCATTTCCATATCGCTGCTTCTTCAACAGCCACCAGCAGTTCCCAGAAATACAGACAGCCACCAAAAGAAAAAAAGAAGTTCCACCTTCTTCCCGTCAATTATGTACATTAAATTAGAGCTCAAGCTTTGAGAGGCACTTACCAGTTAAACCTGGTTGTAGGGAGTGACCTGACCCACACACCACGGCTCGGCTGCAGACCCAACAGCACAGAGGAACCGAGCTCCTCTGCTCTACGGAACCAGCTCCAAGCCATCAGCAGGACCGTCCCAGGGACACCACGGTTCCCTCCCAAATGACTCCCGGTATTAAATATCAAAAACTATCTCACTAGCAACCACCAGAACAAATAATATAGCATTATAAAGCACGCTGTCATTACTGGGCTTAAAAAAAGAAAGACAGATGTGCATACCTTCAGTAGAAATTATTTCAAACGTGAAATCTTCTCCACGGACAGAGAAACATTTGGGTTACAGTTCCTGGAATATGCCCAGCTTCAGAATATTATTTGCATCCAGTGTGAATTCTTTCTCAAGCTTCTTATCCTGGAAAATATTTTTAGAAGTCACTATTAACCAAAGGTAACCAAGGGCCAAAGATTATACAAAATTCCACATTACCTTTCAGCCCAAAGAAAAACGTGAGCCAGGCTGTAGGTGAGACAGAGTCTTTGCAAAGCCACCACCGTGTCAGACCCTCCAGCTCCCCCCGGTGCAACCTGAGCCCTCGCACCGAGCGGGGACTGCAGGGGGGTCAACAGCCCCCTCCCCGCCATGGCCCCGGACGCGGCCGGAGGCTTGTACCTCAGTCAAGAACATGCTCGTTTTCTTGATATTGCTTCAAAAGAGAGTTATAGGTTGCCAAGGAAACTTAAGGGTCATTTTCACTTGTTCCAAGAATAATTGCAGCAACAACACACGTATTTCACGTTCAGTCTGGGGCCGTGAGGCGTCCGGGAGAGCTCCCTGCGCTTTCAGGAGGTGAAAGGAGGTGCGAGAGCGGAGCTGGGCTCAGCTCGGACGGAGCTGGGCTTGAGCCGAACCTCCCTGGATACGAATCCAGGTATTCCTTTTGGACCAAACAGCAAATAACAGCAACCAGGCCCTACGTGGAGTGTAATGCTTAGTGATGTGGTTCAGTGATGGGTTTCAGCAGCGTGAGGTCGATGGTCGGACCCCGTGATCTTAAAGGTCCCTTCCAACCCAGGCGATCCGATGATTCTGTTCCCACACCATCCCAACACAGAGCACACTCATCATCAGGGCAAACACTCTATATACCTGAACAGCCTCGCAAACCTCAGACCCAGCGGAGGCACGGCAGCGTAACGCAGAGCGCCAGCAGGAAGAGCAATAGAATTTTCTCACCTTCTTATCAGTAACTACTAACCGGAGGTACAATATTCGCCCAAAACTGAAGGAATCGATTTGAACAGACAGCATACATGATTTTATTGTGCACATTTAAGGTCTGTAAATTTGATGCCTTCTTTTCCCCCAGCCTTTGTCCTACAAAGTCTTTTAAACATGATAAGTGACAAACTGAACATAAAACGGTCATAGATTAAAAATCATAACCCGAGGCCCAACAATTAAAGTGCTGCTCTGCAAACAGACTGAACTGTTTTCCAGAGGAACGATGGTACACCCCGGGTGTACTCAGACTACAGGAAGAATTCTCTGAGACAGAGCTTGACAAAAAGCTACGTTTTTTGATTCTACATATCCCTTTAAAAGTCAAACTCTCTTTCGGAAATCAACTCGCAGATGTGAATATCTGGTGCATTTACTTAAAAGCAAAGGGTGAGCAGAACAGCTCTGAATAATGACTTGAATTTTGGCAGAGGGCAGTTATGACTTAGAAGCTACTTTATGATGGAAATGCAAACCATCTGCACCATTCGGACACTTTTGTTTGTTGTGCTTGTGGTCAGGATAACCCATCCTTCACTCCGGGGCTCCACGTAGCGTCACCTCAGCCCCAGCGTGTTACCGCACGCAGAGCGGCCCGCTGGGCTCACCCAGGCACAGCTTCACACCTCCCCGTAACCCGCGTGACGGCGGTGGCCACAGCGACTACCGAGGACTCCTGTGCGGAGCCTACGCGTGCCCCAGAGCCTTCACTGCCACCAGCCTCAGCTAGGTCTGCCTTCAGTCTTTATCCTATATTCATCGCAGTTTTTCTTCAATTTCTTCAACTCTTTTTTAATTGAAATCGTTACTGAATGAATTTCCAAATAAGCGTGGTAAGACAACTGGATCTGCTGTATTTCCACAGTTGAAACACGGACTTGGATGATGTGGTTAATTAATTACTTCCACTCTGAACACATACTGCTGAGATTTCAGCCTTACTCTCTTCTGAGACACGCACTTTATTTTATCTGACAGCCAATTTGAAACAAAGCACGATAAAGTAGTTAAAGTAAATAAGTGTTTATATTTTCTGCCTTCTCTCCTAGTGATTTGACATTTTTTGCTGAACTCACTGCGTGTTAACCAGCTACATACACAGACGTGGTCAAAAACGATCACAGTACATCCACGTAGAAGTTCAGCTTTGAAGTCAAACCACGTGTGGGTTTCTACGTTGTCAAAAGCGAAGTGTCTCATTTCTAACAGGAGAAATCATCCACCTCAACATAACAACTAGTATCTCCAGTGACTTCCTGGAATAGGGTAGAGAGAGTAAACCCAGTAGATCAAACATACTCCCTATACTCACACATTTTAGAGAAAACGTAACCTAACTTAGGCTACGAATTTTAAAGTACACTCCAAAGGGAGTATGCCATGATCTCCTGCAGCACAGACACAGCAGCAAGGTGGATGGACAGCTATCAGCAAATTCTTTTTAAAAGCACCCGTACAGAGACAGCAGCACGTCCAGGCTCCACAATGAAATAATTAAGCACCTGTGGCTTCAGAAAAGCAGAACCAGCCCAAGTCGTACCAGCGCCACAGGAGCTCCCGTCTTCGGGACAACCACATCACTGCACAGAAACACCTAAATATGGGTCAGTGACCCAGCAGCAAGATACAGCTTTTCAGTTTGATACAACTTCGAATTGGGTTAAACCTGAGCTGACCACCTTCCTTATTCCAAGAGCGCATTTTTGATTCTTTGGAAATCCCGCGTTCGTAGACGCTGCTGTGCTAGACCTGCTCCTGGTCTTCCCACCTCCAGCACACGCATCCCGGATTAAGTTCGCAGCAAAGTGCCCACTGGTCAGGCAACGTGCCTAAAACCAATCAATGGGAAACTGATTATTTTGAATGACAATCAGCAGAATTCACTGCTGTGCCATACAGGCTAAGAGTTTTGTAAAATTCCACAGCTCTCTGGTTTAAATGGATACCGAAGCTTTGGAGAGCTCAAAGCTGCAGACGGGAAGGCTTTGGAAGAACAAATATAAGCCCCATGATGCACAGAACAAGCCGTCTGCTCGGGGCTGTCCTTGAGCGGCTGACCAGGGGTAGAGGGGCCCACAGTGGGGTTTGGGGTTAGGAGAACTTGTCTTGTTCTTTTAAGTCAGCTTTGCATTCCACAAAGGGAAGTTTTTCGCATGTGCTGCACATCGCAAAGAGATCCAGCCTGAGCAGCGCTGGTCACCCCCGTGCTCCTCCGCATCCTCAGCTGTGGGCACTGAGCCCCAGGGCAGGAATCCCACGGCACTGCTCCCGGGAGCCCCCGAGGGACACCCCAACCACCACCGACCTGCACGTCACCGCCACCCCGACGCACCCACCGCGGCGGGCCACCACCTGCTGCCGTCACCTCCTCAGCACTACCTGCCTCCTAGCCACAGATCCCCGAAAAAACACAATACTCTTAGTTACGCAACAGCCGGTGAAGTCGTTCTACAAAGGAGGAGGCTGATAAACCTACCGTTCAGCATTACGTACGGATTGCCAGCTTCAAAGCAGTCACCCGCCAGCCAAACCCTTTCAAAGAGTCGTTAGAACCAACAAGGCAGAAAAAAATTGAACCACTTTCACTTTGTGAAAGGACGTTGGCAAAACACCCACGTAATTTGCCCAAAGTTTAGCGTGAGCAAAATCTAAAGGAATTCAAGAGACCGCTGATTTACAGCTCCTTTCATTAGACAGCATTTGTTTCCAAATATCCGAAATACCTAAAAAAAGCTATGTGTTTTTCATATAGCCAAGACGTGCTTCCAAACATATTAGCACAAAGACGCAAATTAAAATACCAATCAAGAGTGAAAGTCCAGTTTGTACATAGCTCAGCTAAGTCTCTGTGAAACTGAAGCGTGGTGCAGCTTTTCCACGCGTTTCTCTCCAAACCCCCTGCGTGCAGAGTCTGCCTTCCCTACAACGGCTTCTCCGGGCAGTCCTGAAACAGCGGGGTTTGAGAGGTATTCCACAGCCTTTTCATGGAATCCACTCAGAAAAGCTCATTAACAAGCAGTCTAAAATCCACTATATAAACCTCTACAATGCCTGTGGAAGAGCATTTACACTTTAGCAAGTCAAGAAAAAAAAAAAATATTAAAAATATCCCAGCTTCTCAACTACCTCCTGAGGCCTCTTCAGGAAATTCCCACCTAGAACAGAGTTGCTGAAGGACCTGCAGTGAATCCTTCTATTACTTTGGGCAGCGTGTGCCAAGACAAGGTGTATCCGAGTGGAAAACCAGGGACAGCACATCCACTGTGCAGCTCCTTGGGGACACAGGGAGAACGATGGAACCGCACCCCGGCACCCAGCACCGGAACGCTGCTCCCCACGGCGAGCCCATACGCGCCGTCTCCATCAACTAACTACTGGTAACAGGAGTGCTCATCTGCAAGGGCATTTCAAGGGGAAAATATTCAGGAGAATGAGACTTCCTAGATAAAAATAATCAAAGGGTATATTTAACTCTTAAAAAGACAACGTGGAAGCAGAAGAGTGTCTCCGCGTAACTATTCTAACGGCTTGGGCATGGCAGGAGAGGAACAGACTCTCCCCATCCCCAGATGCACCGGCGGCACCGCAGGATGCAAGTGTATGAAAAAAGGATGTGCCTGTTTGGATAATACTATACAAAACCAAGCTATTTTTAAAGAAATTAAAAGCCATCCCACCGCCTTAGTTACTTTCACATGGTTGATCAGAAATATAAAGCAAGATTAACAAAATTCAACCTTTCATACAAGCTATAATGTCCCTCGTACTAATAAGAGTTTTAGTTGCCCAACCTAAGAAAAAAAGCATTTCTACAGGGTATCTCCGTTGCAATTGAAGAGGTAAACGAGAACAGGCAGTTTACAGGAAAGTAGTAACAGCCACAAACGATTCTCTAGTCAATTTTATCTCCACTCGCAGATATTTTGGAATTCATTCAGCCACTTCCCACCTACTTTAAGAGCGGTCACCAAAAAAATTATTGTAATCCAAAGGAAAAAAAGGCCAGTATAAAGCAGTCATCCTTTGCACCTTCTCCTCTCCGGTGTGACAAGTGAGAAATGCAAGGATATCTAAGACGGTCCAGAGGCTTGCCCAGTCATGGGATTTTATACTATCAACGCTTGCATCAAGTTTCTGAAGTTGTGAGGTTTTTTGAGATCATCAACTCTTTCCTAACCTCACTTTTGCAAAGATAATGCTGCCAAGAATTCAGGGATAAAAGGGTGTAATGGCCGTAAAATTGTCAAGCAGAAAACCAAAAAAAGCTTATTTATTATTTCCAAAAAGATGGGTGAAAAATCAGGATACTTCTCATGTCTTCTAGAAGGCTGTCAAGAGTTCACCCCTCAGGTCTTCGGGGGCACCTGCATCTCCCCACGGGCACTCGGGCATCAGAGTTTGGCCAAGCTGCGGCCTCACTGGTATCTTATTTGGAAATTAATTCAGCTTCCCTGGCAGCATCCTGCTGCGCACGGGTACCACGCGAATCCTCAGCCAGAGCAAGCACCAAACAACTGAGACTGTTACTCCAGGTACTCTACACTGATTTCAGTCCACAGAATCCCGCATCCTGCTACTAACCTACATGCAGCCCCGACATCACTTAGACCATGTTTGGTCTTTTCCGCTTCCTCATTTCCCCCCCAAATAAATAAATTAAAAAAAATAATTTAAAAGAAATCCATCCACCAGCTCTTCTGAGACCCAACTGTAACACGGGAAGTTAAATATTCCCATAGTCACTAGTTATAACAGGAAATAAATACAGCAGCTTACACAAACGAACGACTGTAGGGTTAATGGGGACTTCTGGCATGTATTAGCATACATTGAATATTATCCATGCTGCTGTTTTTCCAGAAACTATGCTGAAAACAAAGTTATAGGGAACCCTCCTCCAACTTCCATTGCCACTTCATGTCATTTTCAGAAGAGAATTTCAGAAGAGAATTCCCTGCACATTTTCAGAGCACTTGAAATTTTATAGAAATTGCTGAAATTAGGGAAAAAAAAAAAAAAACAACAAAACACCAAACCACAGAACAAAACACCAAAAACCAAGAAACAAACTTTTATTTGCAGACAATCCCAAACTGGTCTACCATCTTTTTTAACGACACTTGTTTTGAAGCAAGGGCTCACGTCTCAGTAAGACCAACTGCTGTCCTTGCCGAGTCTGAATTACTGATGGCGGTTTTGGGGAGAGGCGACACTCGGGCAGCGGCACCCTCCTGCCTCTCCACGGCCGCACACTCACAGCGAGGGATCCGCGGGGCCTGGATCTTCAGTTCTCTCCAACTATAACCAAGACTACCTGGTGTCCCAGACAAACATCTGGTTTGGTTTTAATACTTCCCCCAGAGAGCAAAATAGTAATCTTCGGTTTTATCAACGCCTTAGGACAATTCTCAGTATCGACAGCATTTCTGCAGCACCGACACTGCCTGGCGCCCAGTCCCAGCTATTCCACCACAGTCCTTCAGCCACATAACGGGCATGAAATACCATCTAGAGTCAGCAACTAGTTTAATCTTAGATTAACTTTTTACTATTATTGTACTTTCCCGATAACAGAAGAATTCCTTTAAACAATTAGTGTAGGTATAGACCCTCCCATGTCAAGAGACTATAAATATTTCCCTTTTTCCTGGTGAATGAATTCTCCCTGGAATTTGTTTTCCACCTAACCGTACGAGCAGCCAGCCGGCTCCTCTCTACCCGAATGCCGAGGGCTGTCCCCAGCCTCTGCCATTCATCTCTCAGACTTCACACGCACACGCTCATAACAGCAAACACCAGTTTAAAACACATCCTTTATAAATCCAGGCTCAAAGCGACTGCAAATTTATTTTCCTCTCCATCTGGACATTTGCAAAACGATATGCAAACCATGAGATACATGAAATGATACTGGTAATTATAGAAGTAACCGAGACCAGTTACTATTTTAACCTTCTGGCCAAGCACTGCGAGCGTCTCCCACAGAAGCTGACCCATCCACAAAGCCAGCGTGTTACGGTGACAGCGTTTGCGTGAAATCTCTTCCAAACCGCCAAGTACAACGCAGGAAGAATGCGGAGTCATCATGGGGTTTTGAGTTAGACAATAAAGACGGTAGAAGGCCCATCCCCAAGGTCAGGCAGAGCCAGATGACTAAAAGCAAGCTGAAGATCATCTACTGCAGTTATTTATGGCCATGAACCGCCAAAAGGCACCAGAGCTGTGGCAGAGAAGGAAATCAAGGACAGCATTTTATTGACAAATGTGCTGGCTGGGAAGAAGCCGGAGTCTACAATAAATCACCTGCAGAAGTCTGGAAGGCCCCAAATACCGTCCTGCTGGTTCTTACGCAGCACTAATGACAACAGGAGTGCCACACTGAAGCCAGCGACTCACAAGGCAGGGGACAGTCTCATCTCTACCCGTTTTTCTTCTACTGCCAACGTACCGCACTGCTCTTTCACACTCCCCAGCTGATACTGTAAGTCAGCTATAATCCACTTTCAGAATCTGTCAAGCCACCCAGTAACTAAACAACCTGAGGAAAGTTGCCAGTTTAATACATAACACCACACTGTTACCTCACAAGAATTTACATTTTCAGTATTTTTATCACCAAGATCTTTCCAAGAAATTTGGTAATTTGGGTTATCAAGATTTTCTGACTGCACAACTTAAGTTGCCTGAAAAAGACCCAACTTTCCAGAAGAGCTGAGTAAACATCCTCCAAAATTCAGAGCACACTACGATGTCTCATGCCACCCATGATGAAGTCTGCAGACACATCTGAAAGTCTTCCTCCTGTGACTACTGGAGAAGGGAGACAGAACGCCATCATGCTGGACCCAGATCGTATCAAAAAAGGCACAAGACGCTCTTGAGAATCACCTTGTTTATTCAAGCTCCTGTTCTAGAGACCCAGAAGTCTGTATAACATTCTATTCTGAACAAAAGCTGATTTAAACTCAAGAAATAAAACAATGGAGGAGCTATAACTGCACTTCAGCAACACCATCGAACCCAACGTGTGTTCAACTGGTGGGAAGCTCCACACCAGGAATGCACCCGCTGCTGCTCCCACTGTCTTGTCCCCGCATCCCTGCTGCCCAGGGGCCAAAGAAAATTCCAGTGAAATTCCAGCAAGCCTCAGTCCGTGGTTAAGTGCAGTCACCAGCAGCGTGCCAGGTACACACAGCGTGACAGCTGGGAAGGAAAAGCAGGCAGATTAAACTCATTCTACTTAAAAAGAATTTCATTTTTTAGTTTTAATATGCAAAATCCACAATGAATTAAAAACTAACACCTGCTAACATGCCGCGATGCTAAAACCCAAGCCTGGTAACCTCTTCAGGGACACGGTGACAAAGCCCCCTACCCCTGGGCCATGGGAGGGGATGTGGGGACAGAACGAAAACTGCCAGCGCGGCCACAAATTTCCTTCCTGGAAAGAGAAACATCACATGGAGCCCAACAGACAACATCTATTTCTAGAAGACACACAAATGTACAAAAACAATACCAAAAGCTTACCATGCTTCTGACTCAAGGCACAAAAAGAATTGATACCGATGCAGACACACAGTTATAAGAAAACATGGCACACAGACAGTCTAGAAGCAATTCTGACAGAACCTGGAAAGACCGAAGCTTCCGCACATTTCCCCATTTTCTTTTCCCCATAATCTCTCCCGCTTCTCCCACACCAGGCCCCGCTGCCAGGAGCGGTCAGGGTCTCTCCTCTATTTTCACCTTTACCGTCATTTGCAAATAACTCCAGGGTTGCCAGCGGTTTCCATCTATCTGTTCAACAGCACGTGCAATGCCTCACATTTGTCACAGTGAGGGGAGAAAAAGGGACACCAGAAATAATTCAGTCCTGTATCCGTTGTTTGCCCCAACTACGGAAGGTTGCTGAAAGCACACTGCCTCGGCTCAGCCCGGGACGAGCCCCGCTGCCCCTCACCGTGCCAGCCCCGGGGGCCGGGCGGGCAGGAAAAACCCAGCAAGGCAGCAAGCACGCAGGCTGGGCGCTGGTTTGACCCTTTTGGTGCCCAGGACCTCGCCAGGCGCTCACAAAAACATCTCTGCCAGAATGGCACAAACTGCGATGAAACCAGGCTGTCTGGTCATGTGCACACCGACCCATAGTCACGCCACTTCTCTACACCCACCCACAGACAAAGCAACCTGAACATCACCACTCAGCGCCGAATTCACAGACGGCCACCAAAGAGCTATGAAGACGGCTCGACTGAACCTCCCTGGTCTTAAAAGGCTCGTGGCTGGACTTACAGGAGCACAGGGTCTCGTCTCCCGATGCCAGGTTCCTGCGCTCGTGCCACCCCACGCCCGGGAGCTCGGGACGTACTGCCAGGCTTCGCGACTCTTCACCCTTCCCCTGAAGTGCACTTACAGGGTCCAGCACATGCTAATTTAGCGATCACACCAGCACCTGAAAGGAAATACCCCTGACTGGAGACACCGGGAACCAGCCAGCACTGCCTGGAGAGGGGCTTCCAGCTACTCCAACGACCTGCTGGGGCTGCCACTCTTTCAGAAGAAAGTCAGAAACTCGTCAGAGTAAGAAAACGTGCCACCTACATAGCTACACCCCTCCAGTATCATCCTGTTCTTCCTTGGTTTTATTTCTAGGAACTGAACAGAAAATATAAGAATGTTTTACTTCTATATAAGCATTTCAGGATGCCAGCTGAACTGATGATCCCATGTAAGATACATCCATAGCAACAAAAGTACAAAAATCCCATCAAGAATACACACAGAAATCGTGTTGTAAATGGAGGGGGAGGGAAAGAAAAAAGAAAAAAAAAAAAAAAAAAAAAAAAAAAAGAGAAACACACTCTTTCCAGAAGTCTTATTTTTAAGCCGTGATTGTGGCAAGAGCAATGCTCTTTCTGAAATCAGTGAAACTGCGAAACTGCAAGCAAGGCTCCTACCACTTAACATCAGCTTAATGAGTTTTTTAAAAAGGAGCTTCCCAATTATACTGATGACTCCTTGCATGCCATTTTCTCTGAAATTCAACTTGCACAACAAGAGCTCAGAGAACATTTCTTTTTGTACTACCAGAGAAACAACTTTGCAGGATAAATGGAAAAAGGGTCGGGTTCCAAGTCCTCCAAGGCGGCTTTGGGAGCCCGCTGCTGAGAAGCGGCACACTCCTACGGCTCAGGTCCATGGGAAGCTGGGAAGGGGAGAAAAAAAATAAAGAAAAAAAAAAAAGCAGCACTGCTAAGTTGTTTGGTACCTATTACGAGAGTTACTGGCTAACCAGCCAGAAGAAATGCGTCTGGCGAGCTCCAACAGTAACATGTTTTGCACCAACAAAAAGGCTACAGATCTCCTGGGCAGTCTTCCACAAGAGCCTAACTTGCCAGGAGGAATCAGCAACAAGTAAATTTACCAACTAAAAAGACGCTTGGTCTCATTTTTGCTTCATCCCATTCTTTTTATTATCAACTTTTTTAAAAAGCCTTTCCCAATTTAAAAAAATCAGTGCACGAACATCACCCACATGCCACATAACGGCTCCAAAGAGGAAAAATTCTCCAATGCCCAGAAAAATTGTCTGATAGCCCTTCCTGACGGAAGTCTCCTTATGACCCAAGTGGGTATTTTGGGGTAAGAGGGAGAGGATGGGGGGACAGGGAGAGGGGGGGAGTTCCCACGTTGCTTGCAGCCGGACAGGAGCCAGCACCACGTCTGGAAGGTGAAGGTTCACTCTGTGCCCCCGTGGCACCTGAACACACCGCGTTTGGACAGGAATTCAACATTTTCCCTTGAGCATCCACAGCCTCCTTTAAGGCTCTTTTCCACTTGCTTCCAGTGGTATTTTAAACCATGTTCTCCTGCCGGAAGCAGGTTCTATTTAGACATTTTTCTAACATCTCACAGAATAATTTCAAAGCCTCGGTGCCAGCCCGCAGCGGCCCCTGAGCATCTCCAGCCCAGCAGTGCTGTGCAGAGCCCCCCCCACGCTGTGCATGGCCTGGGCAAGGTGAGAAAGGTGCCGAGTCCGGAGCGAGCCCACGGCTGGGAAACGTCCATCAGTACCTCATGCCACAGGCTGACACCGCTATGGGTGGTTGTACATGCAAAAGCATCCACCGCCGAGCCAGACTGACGGCACACCCATCAGAAGACGCTTCTGAACAAAGGGCCCATCCTGCTTCTTCCCATTGTCAACATCCTCGTTTTCTTCACCTTCCCTCTGACAGTCAGGGCACGTTCAGATAGAAAACCCAATTCCTCCTTTTCTGGGAAGAGTGTTTCCCACCTGAGGTAGCTTGAAAGAAAATCAGCAGGCATGTGGACTATCACAGGGCCAGCCCATTAAATGTTGTCCGAAACTGACACTGATAGAAATTAATTGGCAAACAACAGTACAGCTAAGGCTAACTCTGCAAAGCCAGGAAATACAAAGCAAAAATACCATCAACCACACTCTGCCGTCCTGTGGTCTCCGGAACTGGCAGGCACCCACCAGGGACGCACCACGAGAATGATTCAGACTGTTTTGAACAAGCAGATGTAAGTGAAGAGCAACTGTGCCGTTGTACGGGCTGCAGTGTGCCCCACAGAACACGGTGCTTTTACCCCGCGGGTGGTGACAGCCCCCCCTCAGCGGGTGCCAGGGCTCGCACTGCCGTGGAGACACAGCACTTGTGCCTCCAGAACCACCACGGACTCCTGTGCCAAAATATAATGATGCCAGTGAAGCCAACGGGCTGCTCCTGGTGAGGACGGCAGCCCGACAGTGGTCTTGGGGCACCCAACCGTCCTCGAGTGGCACCCAACCGTCCTCGAGTGGCACCCAACCGTCCTCGAGTGCTTGCTGCCCTGTACGACACAGTTTGAGAGACTCCTTAAGACAAAGTACAGACGTGGCAGCTTCATGCAAATGAGGACAGTTGTGCACAGCACCGTTTACAGTTTAGCAGCTTTTACCTCAATGAGAGTACAAGCCAGCAGTTTCCTGTGAGAGCAACGGTCGCAGGATGGAGGAGACAGAAGGGACATCACCCAGTCCAACCTGCTGCTTTTCACAGCGGGGTCAGCTGGAGCTGGCTGCCCAGGACCACGGCCAGGCAGGGTTTGAACGTCTCCAAGTATGGAGACTCCACCACCTCTTTGGACAGTCTCTGCCTGTGTTCAACCACCCTCACAGTAAAAACCTGTTTTCTTTCATTCAGTTTCCCAAATTTCAATTTGTGCCCACTGCCTCTTGTCCTGTCACTGGGTACAGCTGAGGAGAGCCTGGCTCTGTCTTCTTTACTCCCCCATGAGGGATTTATACATATGGATGAGATCCTCCCGAGCCGTCTCTTCTCCAGGATGAACAGCCCCAGCTCCCCCAGCTCTCCTCACGTGGCAAATGCTCCACTTAATCAATTTCATGGCTCTTTGCTGGACTCTCTCCACTATGTCCATGTCTCTCCTGTCCTGCGGAGCCCAGCCCTGGACCCAGAACTCCAGATGTGGCCCCACCAGTGCTGGGCAGATGGGAAGGATCACCTCCCTTGACCTGCCCAGAAGGCTGCTGGTCACTTTTGCAGCAAGGGAACATTGCTGGGTCCTGGCCAGCCTTGTGTCCACCAAGACCCCGAGGTCGTTCTCTGCACAGCTGCTCTCCAGCTGCTCAGCCCCAGCCTGTCCTGGCGCAGGGGATTCACCCTCCCCAGGGCAGGGCTTGGCATTTCCCTCGGCTGAACTTCATGAGATTGCTACTGGCCCACTTCTCCGGTCTGTTGCGGTCCCTCTGTAGGGCAGCACGGGCCCATTGAGCGCTCCTCCCAGTTCTGTCTCACATAGTGCATCCCAGATGTGCTTCATTTCACCCTTTCAGAAGATATGCTGTTATTTGTCAAGGGACGGATAAACGCATAGCATTCAAAAAGGGCAGAATCAAGCACTGAAGATGCAAGTACTTCACAACTGCAGTTCTGCATTGGAGGTGACCAGAACAGTACTATGTTTAAGAGCAGAAACACGGAAAGAGTTGTTAGTCAATCTGTTCAAAACAACTGAAAAATATACTCCAGACACCCTAACAATCTCTTCAAAAATAATTCTTTCTCCTTCCAACCACCAGCTGCTGTGTTTGAAGGGATTTTAGCCTGGTCAGACTGATGGAAATCTGGATGATGTTCTAACCTACTCCACACAGAGCGTGAATTAGACGTTAGCATCTTCTGGAAGTATTTTAATGCCTCAGCTTCCCTCCCGCTCTAAGGCCCCCCACACTAACAGCACTCAACTGTTTCTTTTCCTCTGCTGTTGCACACACTGCTTTGGTTTCTTGAGGATTTACCTGCTGTGACCTGTCAGAAGACAACGGCCTGCCATACGCAGACTACCTGTGTTACCGTGTCCTCTGTTCCACTCCTTCCAACCCTTTGTCACCGCATGTCACCACTGTGCTGCTGCTCTGCACATCCACACCCCAGGCTGCTATCCCCCCAAACCCCACTGCAATCGCTGGTCCCCACCACCAGGTCACTGGCCGGTACTTACTGTCTCTGCAGGTCATCGTGACCAGTACCTCCAGTCCCACCAATGTCCTGCCCTCATCTCCCAGCTCCATGACCCCGTCAAGTGAACTTTTCCCACTGCTCGGTACAGCCAGAAGCCTATTCCAGGCGGAGACGGCAGAGTACAGCACAAGCCCCGTTCTGGCCAAGCTCGGACACGGCACGCCTTGTGGCTGAAGTACACCCATGTCCTGGCTTGACACAACAACCCACAATACAGGTAACAGAGGAC
The DNA here is from genome assembly GCA_008658365.1 of Alca torda. Taxonomy (NCBI): domain Eukaryota; kingdom Metazoa; phylum Chordata; class Aves; order Charadriiformes; family Alcidae; genus Alca; species Alca torda. Next base: position 929,158 of record CM018076.1, read on the forward strand.
CTACAGCAGTCTACTCTTCTTTGGGTTCAAAATGCTCAGAATCTACATTTCAGTCTCTCGGGGGAAGAGAATCATGAGCTACTCAACTGTTTCTAGAGTTCGCTTTCAATCTCTTTAAGATCCTACTTCAGACCCTTTAGGAATGCACTTTCAGCGCTTGTTTCCAAGACAAAGCAACGCTGACAAAAAATTTCCTCATTCATCTTATAACATAGGCAAGATCTGTACTGATTCCTCTTACATTCACACAAGGCATGAAAAGCAGTGAAAAACTCCTATTTGCTACGTATATAAATACCATAGCTCAAGAGGAGAGATTTTTTTCAGATTATTATGAAATTATACCTGAGAGATCTGTATTCTCCAGACAAGCTAAAGCAGTACTGGGGATTTCCTGACGTATCTAGCGAGCACTGGAGCTTCAGCAGAAGCCCACCACTATAAAGAGAACTGCCTTTCAGGCACTCGCGTATCATCCTTCCTACCAGCTATACTTCTCCTGGGAAGCAGATGTCCACGGAGCCACAACAAGGCCAAATAGAAAACAGAAAGTTAAAGGCAGGAAATGCAGAAGGCCTCTTCACCAACCTTCTACTTCTTGCTAGCCCATCTAATCTGTAATTATCTGTAATTTGGAAGGACTGAGACTTCATTAATACGCACTGCTCCAAATTCAAATTGGTATCATGTCCGCCCTCGGTAGTCATGCTATCTTTGACAATAATAGAAAATTCAACCTTATTACAGAGGAGCCTCTCTTACCAAAAGAATGTTTTTCTCTTTAGAAACCTACTTGCAGACACCCTTTGAAAGCCAAGGTTTGGCAGGCTTCACGTCAGTCCCTCCCCAAGCATGAGAGTGTCACATCAACCCAACCACAACAAAAATAGACGTTATGGAGCGTTATCTGACATGCTCCACATGCTTCACACGTAATGCTAACATGGGCAGGCATTATTTTAAGTACGGTCTGTTGCAAGCAATAAAGCCCAAAGCAGAAGAGTAAAAGAGCAAGATACAAATCTGTCTTCTACAGGTATCCAGCGCCTTCATCTCCCAAGATCAAACATCTAGACAAATCTGTTCCAACCTTAGTGCCACACCAAAACTGTAGCTTGATACTGCAATGAAATATCAAGCACAAAGCCATGAGAAAAAAAGAAATCAAGGTCTTGGTTATAGCCTGCGAAATAAATAACCATTCACGTAGCAAACCAAAATAGGCCTTCGGTGCACAAACATAATCTCACAAGCCCTAGCTGCAGTAAGTTAAGGAACCAAGATAAAACAAGCAGCTGCCCTCAGTACAGATCAGAGTCCAAACCAGCCTTCTCTGTTCCCAGATTAAGGCCATGCAATGAGCCCACCCTCGCGCCAAACAGCCAGCTACAGGTCTAGTGACAACTATTTTAACATCGGAATTTTACATAAATATATTCTTATTCATCGCTCTTCTCTCAGTTCCCATTCCTTATTCATTTGCTGGATTCTTTTTTATAAAGTCTGAATAAAAGGCAAAACAGGATAGACTAGAGTCCTCCGACGCAACGATGGCTCCAGCAGCTGCCCACACAGCCCCCAGTCAGCATTCACGTCCCACTGGACATCAAACTCTTATGATCTCGGCAATTTCTGCCAAGCTCTGACTGCACACGTACACATCAAAGTCTCAAGAACATAAAACACAGAGATGAATTATAGCCTTTATTCCCTCCCACAACGGGGCACACAAGATTAGAAATCGTCTCTATTGTCATCAGCTAGCTTTGCAGTTAGCTATTATCACAGTATTGGGACAACTTAAATACTTAAAATCTGTGAAAACCAGTATCTTATACCATGTTTCAGCCTTAGTAAAAAAAACTGACTTAGTTTATCATAATTTTATTACTTCACTTTCCGTCACCCCCTCAGAGTCTCATAACCTTCAGAGCCGAACAGCCAAACAGTCAGAGGTTTCTGTTTAGTGCAGGTGAAGGATGCATCTCTGGGGATAAAAAAAAGAAAAAAAACAGAGGCTTTTGCCTGTAGGCCACTTTCAGGGCAGAAGGCCAGCAAAGCCTAGTCTGAACGGCAGAACGGCTAGTCAAGGTCTTCGGAGGGGAAGCAGGTTCCTCTAGCGAGGGCACCCCCAAACCCTGGTGCAGGATCTGCTGCTGCCTTCCAAGCTCTGGCTACTTCCAAGAGGAAAGGGCCGGCTACCACCCTGCCCAGCACCGGCACGCACCGCCTGAACAGTGGGACTCAGATCCCCCACCTGAAATCCTCCACACTGTATCAACCTGGTATCGTGGAATCATAGAATCGCCTGGGTTGGAAGGGATCTTTCAGGTCATCGAGTCCAACCATCAACCCAACACTGACAGAAACCATCACTAACCCATATCTCTAAGCGCTACGTCTGCCCGGCTTTTAAATCCCTCCAGGGATGGTGCCTCAAACCCTTCCCTGGGCAGTCTGTTCCAAGGCTTGACAACCCTTTCCGTGAAGACATTTCTCCTAATATCCACCCTAAACCTCCTCTGACGCAACTCAAGGCCGTTTCCTCTTGTCCCGTCGCCTGTTCCTTGGGAGAAGAGCCCGACCCCCCCGGCTCCCCCCTCCTTTCAGGGAGCTGTAGGGAGCGAGAAGGTCTCCCCTCAGCCTCCTTTTCTCCAGGCTGAACACCCCCAGCTGCTCCTCATAGTATCCCAACCCCATGGCTTGAATTAAGGAGAGGCCACAATACTCTTTATTAATGGCATTTTCAGGCAAGATTCACTATCTGGATTTTAACGTTTCAGAACTACCGAGCCCAGCGCTGTACCCTCAGCCACAGTTACGCTTCCCAGTGCGGGGAGCCCGTGCCGTAGGCAGCAGTGCCGAAACCCACCCTGCAGCCTGGCAGCACCCCCTCTTGCTGTGGCACCCGCTCTGCAGCTCCTTTCCCCAGACATCTCTTCCCAGCCTTCTGGCACCGCGTTCTCCTGCCACATTATTCAGGGCTCACCTTGTGACTCCCCCCTCACCCAGCACCGGAAAACCGCAGGGGAAAATCTCCGTCCCGAGGCGCACAACCTCCAAGGGCACTTGCATCGCGCCACGGCCACCATGAAGATGGGAACACCGCACAGGGAATTCTGTTAATCGCCAAATGTTGCCATCTAACTAAAGATGTTTCAGCTTCCTGAGAGATCGCTTACCCCGTGCTGTTGATTTGAAAACACTTAGATACACTTATAATTCTCAGATAAAATTTATTCTTAACCAAAGCAGTACTTCACCAGTTAGCCAAGAGCCTGCTTTTGTTTTCCTCTTCTGAGCTAGCAATATGAATTTCTTCATTTTTTTTTTTCTTAACATCTAACTGACAAATGAAAGAGCCATCTACGTTTACATTCCTTGGACACAAACAGTAAATCACAAGTACTGCGGGAGCCTGGAATACAGCACAGAAAGGGGTTGTGCTGGGGTTTTTTCTCTTTTAATAAAAAACTGCTGCAGGCAAAAAATGATGAAGGCCTGTCTGTTGTACAAATATGCACACAAAATTAAGAGCTACTTCTAATTATTCTGTGCTTCTGAAGTTCCCTAATAAAGAGATGATATCAAGAAGTACTTTGTTTTGATGATCAACTTTATCCTCATGTAGTATCTAGTTAAACAGCCTTCTAATTGACGCCCTACCCCATGCTAAGGACAAAATTTGCACAGCTTCTTTATTTAAATGTTACATTTTTAATTAAATTCAACACACCCAGACACTGAAGAAACTGCAGTGCTTCGAAAAATGAAGCAAAAAGCTAATCATAGAAATATACCAAACGCCCTGTGAACATAACTGCACAAAAAAGGTCTTTTTTTTCTAGGTCAGTCAAAAGCACATGGAGCTAAACGCACACCGAGGAACTGAACTCCACGGCCTACCACCTTCACGCTACCTATAAGGGCACAGTTACCTCAAAATTTTTAACCTGCATTCCACTCAATCACTAATAATTTAAGACAATTAATAGTCCAACATTTTGGGTTACTATTCCCTATTTACGTAGCTCTGGAGTCCATCCCCCCTGCGGAAGTAGCTCCTACAAGGAACCTCGGGGGGATTTCCATGCTTCACTTTAAAGATAACCTTTAAGCGTAAGATTTGCAACTTGATTTGAATATTAAAAAGCTAACGCACAACCATTGTTAAAACAAGCAAGTGCCGATTTACATCTCCTGCAGGACTCCTCAGCCTCCCCTCCTCGCTCCCTGGCACCGCTCACACCAGTAAACAAGGCTTTGATGCCACTTAAGACTGTTTACTACGTGTTGTTTAGGCAACAAATTAAATTTTTTTTTTCCTGGATCACCACAGTTAAACCCTTCAGAAATAATTATGAGTAATTAGACTACTATCTCAGAAGTGAGAGGCTGGTATTTACTGGGGCACACAAGCAGCATTTTTCAGAAAACCCACTTTGCCAGTGTCATTCACCCCACGGATCTCTGGCGCCCGGCTATTTCATTTTCTGCTGCGCACACAGAATAAGGCCCTATTACCCAAAAAACGCCATCCCGCTCAGACTATGAGATAGCTATGAGCAGCATTTGCAAACTAAGATTTCCTGTTGTGCTTTGCAAGATCAAGAGCTGTACGTTTCAGATACACCTATTTTATCAGTACCGCGATGTCCTCAAATGAGCCAGAAAACCAGCTGCTGGCGTCCCTTTAATGGTCCTTTCTGCAAGTTCAAAGCTTCGAAACTGCAATTGTGCCTCTATCTACATTTTTTGCATGCTGCAGTTTTTACCAGAATATTCCAAAATCGCGCTGTTCTACCAACCAAACCACATGGCAACGAGGCACAATATCGCTTTGCCAAAACCGTAACAAATCAGTGCCTGAAAACAAGATATTAAACAACATACGCTTTTTAATTTCCTTAATCTTTCAGGACATCATATAGACACAGTCCACCCAAAGTTTACGCAGTTCTACAGTTAAAATAAATATTAAGACACTTCAGAAGAAAAATCTTATATATGACAATGGACCACCAGCCTGTTTTCCCTGCATGGCACCACTTCAACTATATTTATGGGCTAAGCTTCATTCGTCAGAGAGCATCTTGAAAGGAAAACAATGGTTTGGAAATTTCAGACCCACCCTTTGGGGTTCAACAGGCTTCACCCGGACAAATAAACATTAAAGCTCAGATTGGTCTTGAAATCACAGACCACAATATGCGCTGACGATGTTAGGCCGTAGTTTGCCATGCATTTAAACTTGCACTGCTGGAAAAAAAAAAAAAAAAGAATTGTTTTCCTTTTCCATGCAGTATTAGCAGGAAAAAAAAAAAATGAGCTGAATCACTGCCCCGACCTGGTTGAGAGCGTGGCTGCAGAAACGCTGTGCCAGGGGGGAGGGAGGGCAGAGAAGCGCCGAAGAACGGGTCTGAGCAGCAAGAAGGGGACAGCTTTTTGGCAGCAGTGCCAGCTTAAATGCATATCAAACTACGGCTCTAGGCACAAATTCTAAGAAGTGGTTCACGTTGTAACTAAATGGCCTTAATCATAACCAAAACCAGTAATAAAAAGCACAGATTCTGCACCAGAAAAGGTGAAGATTTCAAATGACTGAGAAGGATGACATTTATTTTTTCCAAATCTAATAAAGAATTCTAGGGACTGTATAAACTTTGGGAAAATAAATGAACACCAACCTTGCACAAAAGGTTATCAGTAAGTACTCTCAGTCTCCACAAATACCTTGGAGAATGCCAATTACAATAGCCGTAGGAATATACTATCATCTTAGCGATCACCTCACAAACTCATGAAGTGATCACTCTCATAAAACCTCGTGTTCAATCCTGCTTGGCGTTGCGACTAAATATTCAGTTACAACGAGTCACTGTAAGATATTAATTCACATGTAACATTCATTAAGCCTGTTTGAGTAACAATTCCCAAGTCAGAAATGCAGTTTCAAGCAAAGCACGCTATAAGCAACAGAAATGTTCGCCCCATTGTGGCAACGAGAAGCATTCCCTTGGGGGCGAGCCCTCGCCACTGGAACTCTCCTGAGAGCACCCAGCACCTCACTGGCCTTCACAAGGGAGTCGGCTTGAGTGAAATATCTTCCAGGTAAATGAAAACCTGACTTCAACTATGAAGAATACAGAAAACTCGCAATCCTTTCTGAAGATGAGAGTTCCTTTTGCTTTCTACAAATTCTAGAGTTAAGGTGTGGATTTTTTTTCACAGCTGGAAAATGCCATAGTGACATTCTAAATAATCACAGAATTGCCCAGGTTGGAAGGGACCTTTCAGATCATCGGGTCCAACCATCAACCCAACACTGACAAAAACCCCCACTACCCCATGTCCCTCAGCACCGCGTCTGACTGCCTTTTAAATACCTCCAGGGATGGCGACTCCACCACTGCCCTGGGCAGCCTGGTCCAAGGCTTGACAAGCCTTTCCATGAAGAAATTTCTCCTAATATCCATCCTGAACCTTCCCTGGCACAATTTAAGGCCATTTTCTGGGCAGCTCTCCAGCCACTCTTCCCCCAGCCTGGAGTGTCCATGGGGTTGGTGTGACCCAAGAGCAGGACCCGGTGCTTGGCCTTGGTGAACCTCACACCACTGGCCTTGGCCCATGGATCCAGCCTGTCCTGATCCCTCTGTAGAGCCTTCCTACCCTCCAGCAGATCCACACTCCCGCCCAACTCGGTGTCATCTGCAAACTTACTGAGGGTGCACTCGATCCCCTCACGCAGTTTACAAAGCTATTAAAGAGAACCATTGTTCTTGTTGCTTCTGTATCTGAAGAGCAGGATAAAGCACTGTATTAACAGTGTCCCTCCCAATTCAGCAAGCCGGTATGTTCACATGTGCAGTGCAGCGCTGTGCAGAGACACCAGCTCGAGTTTCAGCAACAGCGAAGGGCCGGCAGCCCCGCGGTGAAGGACCAGGACTCCAGCGGGACCCCTCCGGCTCCCCAGCTCGTCCACCCACCTCTGCATCGCGGTGAGCCGCCCGGCACAGACCTAACCTCAGGAGCCCTGAACGTCCCTCCACCGCTGCGTGGAACAGCCCACATCAGAAGAAAGAAGTGGTAAGGGAAAGGGAAGCATCCTAGGTTTCAAGCGAGAAATAGCATTATGGAGAAAAAGCCTGTGGCGTTCAGTCCCCGAAAGCAGGCAGCGCCCACTGCCTCAGAATTAGGTAGAGAAAAAACAGTATGGGACTACAGGATCATAACGTGCTGGAGAATAAGAGAAAATGTAGTATCCCACCAGTATACTTCCCAGCAAATTACGGCAGTGTTAAGCATTACGCATGGACAAATGTTTTCCCCTCTTACTTAGACAGGTAAAACACCCCCACTAACTCTTGGCCTAATCGATAACCCTGACACCACGCTTGGTAAGTTACATACACACTAAAAACTGTGAATGAGAAATACATCTAGAATTCCACACGTATCATCGGACTTCCCCTTCTTTTTTTTAGATATAGCAGATCACCCAGTATGGTTTTTATCTTTTCTGCCCTGCTATTTTCTTTAATCACATACCTCAAAATTGTCTGTAACATTAACACACGTAATATTTTGCCATTTTCAGGCATAGCACCCATTCCAATAATTATACTTTCCATGTTATTTTGGCTTATTACTTCACACCCAGAGATGAATTTTCACAGACCTTCCATCAACACTGCCTGGTCTTCCCCCATTAGGCAGCCGGCATTTAAAGCAGCCAATATACACAAATTGTAGTCATTTCCTTCCAGCAAGGATTGCCTTTCACGTATCAAAACCTAAACATGTAGGTCAACGGAAGACGGTTTCTTTTTATCAGGGGCCTTTGAGATCCTCCCGTTTCTCCAAACACGAGGTAGGGCTGCTGTTTGGTTGTTAGTGATTTGGTAAAGTTTCTGCTTTTCCCCAAATAATACATTCATGACCAGGGCACAGTCCACCAGCTCTAGCAACAAACTGATTATGCAGTAACACTTCCCTCACAGGGCAAATTTCTAGTGTGCCTACTAGGTGATTCAGTTTCACTTCACAGTTCCTTCCAAAAACTCAAGCATACATCCAAACCCCAAGCATACATGAAATATTTTTACTTGCTGTTCTCTTCTAAGACTAGAAATAATTAAATAGTTTTGTTCTTGGGAACTGCACCACTTCATTCCAACATTTTCTTCCAGGTATTTAAAAAAAAAAAAGCACTTAGAAGCTTGTTTCGATTGAGTAAAGAATTTCACACATGAAAAATGAAGTGGAAGCGGCGAGGTGTCTCTCTGCAAGACACAACATTCTTTACCAGCGCTGCTGTTTAAAATGGAGCGGAGAAACATGACCAGGGAGGCCACGGACACACCGGATGAAAACCGCCACACCGAAAGCACTACAGATATTAACACTAATGACTTGTGAGTTACTTCACAGGGACTATAGTTAGTTAAGAACAAGGGTGACAGAAATAACAGGAAAAACAAAAGTAGTGAAATTAGCCGGCTATTTTGTAAGAGGAAACAGTGGGTACAGTGTAACATCAATGAAATCGAATATGCATTTATTCCTGGCACTGCATCCCTAAAACATTATGTGCCTTTCTGCAAAATTTGGCATCCTCAAGCCCCTTCATATTTTTGTAAACTACTCTGCTACTTCATTCTTGAGTCTTCACAAAACTCAGCCACGTGCAGCAGTCTCTAGGACTGGGCATAATTAAACAGTCTTTAGAGAAAGCAGAAGGAAAAAACCTCAATATTTACATCACTAAAACAGTGATAAATTTTTCAGCTTAGGGCCCTCTTCACACCAAGCACTGAAGAGACACAGAGAAACCCTGTCTTCTGCACCATGCAGCTCACTGCTTATTTATGACCCAAGCCATGCAGACAATCACAACGTGTAGCTACTCCTCTGGCTACCACCTGTACATCTCCATCAGAATCTGGAAAACCAACTGTGCTGGTCATGTATATGACAAAAACTTAAGGGGTTTTTTTATTGTATTGGTCTTAAATAGATAACTATGCGATTCTGAATCATTTATAGACACTGCTTTCAACCTCAAACTTATCAGTCAGCTGTGAAAGAGGAAGAAGATTTATCAAGCGGAGCGGAGGGCACGGCACATTGCAAAACGCATCCAACGTCTCACACATCTGACAATCCATGGAGGGCGAGACGGCAACCTCGCCGAGATGAGATGAGGAGGTCCCAGCAGAACCTTTCCCTAGCGAGCTGATCTTCTGCAATAGGATCCGTCTCACCTAACGTGTAGATATTTATGCTGCGGATGACTAATCTGAATTAGTCACCCAGACTCCCTTTGCAGTAGGGCAGAAATGAGCACTTCTACAGCAAAACTCAGCTCTATTTTAGACTTCTGCATCAAAAGAAAATAAGCATCTGTTTCCCTCCATTGTCTAAAAAAGGAATCCTAAATGGTTACCTCAGATGTGGGCATTTACATCATAAATATGTGAACTTCGGTGAGAGGTCTCCAGCCCCTTGAAAGTGAAGGCAGACTCTGAAAAAACAACGTTAGGAGGAAAAAAAAAGGCTTAGAAAGAAAATAAAAGAGATAAAAGAAAATTTAGGATATATCGTGGACAACGTAATGTTAAAAAGTAATATAGTAAAGGACTGGTAGTAAAAAACAACTGAGCACTAAGAAAAATAATCTTCAATATTTAAAAAAAAAGAGGCATAACATGCAATAACAAGTTGAAATCCATCATCTAGTATTTTCTAATTTGTTAAATAGAGTGCCGATTGAGCATCTGTTGACCATTAATCGGGAACTGGCTCAGCTGCGGTCCTGGGACTCTGAGGATGACCTGGATATTCTATTCACTAGGCTTAGTTTGATTTACTCTAACACAGAATCATGCCTTTTGTTAACACTGCTGCAGCCCCACTATTCCCAACCCCTTCCCGTTTAAACTGTCCACCAAAGGTTGCAGCAGCGGTGCTCATGTGCTCCTACCATACTTGTTAAGTAAAATAAACCGGCAGAAAATGAGGAGGGGAAGGGGAGGTCGTCTTCTGGCAGACCGGCTCCCTGCATGGGACCAGCAGGAACGCAGAGGGACGAACCAGGAACACGCCGCGCCGCAAACTCAGATTAGTGAAATGGAACCACACCCTATTTAAATCCCAAGGGCGAGAGACCTGCTCTTTCTACTGTTCTCCTTCCTGGATCACACGTCCCTGCATCCTCCCCCGTGCCAGCGCTGTTTATGCACCTACACACGGAGCCGGCTGAGGGACGGATCCCTCGGAGCGGGGCGAGCTCTCCAACGCCAACACATGGCAGCCTGGACTCGGGCCCATTGAGGTCGCTGTGGAACTGCACCCTCACTCCTCTGGCTTGGGAAACGGGGTACAGCTTTCAACCTGCTAGCTTACAGCCTCAATTACCCTTCTAAAAAAACGAAGTCTGTCTTAACATAAAAGAATTATGCTAAATGGCATACCAGCGGATCTTCTGAAGGAAGAAAATGGAAAGCAAGCAGCTAAAGAAACAGAACCTTTCTCATCCCACCCCGCTGCACATGAAAGCAAGAAGCTGAAACAATCCGTAGGTTTTGCAAGGCTACGAGGAATGGGAAGAAAGGAAGAAATTGCTACGCAGAAGAGAATCTAAGTCGCTTACCACAAAATGTCAAGGCGTACCCATCGTGCATTTTCTCAGCTAACATAATTAAGTCTACCGTAGAAAAATCAAAGACAAAACTGAAACTGAAATATCTTGTGTTCTATTTCCTTCTTCCTTCCTGTAGGCTGCAGAAGGAGAGACCATCTCCACTGCTGTAGCCTTCCCATTTTTTTGGTCTTTCTCCCAGTAAGCAGTGCCAGTCCCTGCTTTGCTGCTATTGCTCCTAATTCTGCCACACAAAATGAGAATCAAAGTGACTTAATAGTTATCAGTGTCACTGCAGGCCACAATGCTCTGAATAGCAGCAAACTGCAGAACTGAAATAAAATTTAAAAAAAAAAAAGACAACTAGCACAGGCCGACTGGAAAGAGCAGCAGAGATATTGGCCAACCGAACACAAACCTTGAATCCAAGTAATCAGCACGTTTGAAAAGTTTTCTTTGCAAACCACGTAGATTGCCGACCATGCCACCTACCAAAACAAAACCTGGCGAAAGTTTCTTATCTTGCCGAGGTAAGAAAAGAGTTCCCAGTTCACCTCAAATAACTTCTTGAACTTTGCCATTTAACCATAATGTTATTTTCTCATGCTTTCCGGTTTCCCCTTCTGTCCAGATAAGATTGTGTCCGTGAGCCCACGACATCAGCACGGGGGTAAGAAACTCGGCGTTTGCAATGCCGTGCCACCCAGCGGCACCGCCGCAGCCGCTGCCCCGCAGAGCCCGCAGCCCCCGCACGGGACGAGAAAGGGAGACACAAAGCAAGAGAAATCGAGAGGGAAAAATCAGTAGCAGTCACGGCTCAACAGCTGCAGAGCCTCCCTGCTCAGGCTAATGATTTTAACTTCCTCCTCCTGACGCGACGTTCTCCGAAGCTAGCTCGTCCTAATTTTGCTGACAAGCCCCTTTCCAAAGCTCAGTGCCACATGGTGTTTGGTTTGAAGCGACCCCTGCCAAAGACGACAATCATAGTTAGGCTCTAGGCTCTGCTATGTAGCCGTTTATTGGTGTAACTGCTTGCACTGTCTCAGCTTTATCTGGGACTAAATGGCACTAATAAGCAAAAAGAGAGAACGTCACTTCAGCCAGTGATGTCAAACCTCCCATTTGCAGACCTGATCCGAACACCACGCACGCGATGTGTGTGGCATCCAAATTCCACAAAAACCCAAGCTCTTCTAGTCTGAGATTTTTAACCTTGGCTATGAAAGCTTCATTTCCTGAGATAACCAATATTTATTTGCCCGAGTCTCCCCCCCATACCAGAGTTAACACACAGGTAAAAATAGCCCAGGCATGTAATAATAATGTCAATATTGGTTATTGCACTGACTGTTTTGGCAGACCAACACAAGGAGCAGAGAAGTCCACCGCAGGGGGAGGGGAGGACGGTGGGAGGAATACAGACAGGGAGAGAGAAAAGCGCGATTAAAGGAACAAGCGCCCTAGAAACATAGCAGCGGACAGAAAAGACAACATACTTTTGCTTCTAATAATATTGAATCAAAGAAGACACTTAAGTTCCTTTGTTGCTACTATTGGTCACACAGAGGCCACATTCTTTCCCTGATCCGTATATAAACCCACTGACATCTGTAGATTTTCCGTGAAAAGGAGGTAAGAAACAGTCAAACCAATTCCCCAGCCCATAAAACATAATTAAGAACAGAACTGTGTTACCCTATAAATAGGGATAGGAGTAAAAGACCGCTGCTCTGAACTGTGGCTCCATATTTGACTGCTCGGATGGAGAGCTGACATCATTCATTAATACAGTCTATTAACTCTGCTCTCCTCAATTAGTTTTTTTCTATAATTTTACATCTAGCAACACAACAAGACCTCCCACAAGCATTCCTCCCTATAAAGTTCTCAAAAGTTCTGTCACCACTCAGCTCCTGCTTTGCTCCCGACTCACTGACCTCATCCGTTTTCCCTGTGTCATTTACACCCAAGTTTCCCAGTTATTCTTGTCATTCTGCTATTGTTTCAGAAACATTTACTATAACAAGATACTCTTCTATTTCTTGGCATTCCAGTTTGCCCATTTTTACGGCTGAGCTCATTACGCTGTTCTAGCTATGGCCCTTCAGGCACTAACACTTCAGACTCCAAGCCACCGTGTTAAGAAAACACGCTACTTGATTATGTATGTGAAGTCATTTTCCCTAACATATAATCTACAGCTTTTACACTTACACTTCTACACGCCTTATTATCAGAGGCAGAGTAAGAAAGCTCGTCCCGCTCCCCCTGCGCCAAGCTCTCCTCAAACCCAACACCCTTCTCTGCTGAAATTCTTCTGTACCACGTCTGCCCCTCTGCATCTCGGGGAAGAAAACAGTTTTGGTTTCCCTTTGCCACCTGAGCTGATGGCGAGTGAAACTCCAGGGAGAACACGCACGAAGCGCTCCTTCCACAGAGCACGGAAAAAACGAGATCAGCTACGCCTGGGATACCTCCCCACCAAAGAGGAGGGGAAGCGTAACTAAACGATTCCTCCTCCTCGCTCAGCATCGCGCTACCCGGGGACAGCGAGAATGTAATTCCGTCCAGCTGATCCCAGTCCAACCAGTGAACTGCGAGTCTGGGCTGGGGGAGCCCCACTCCAAAGCACCTCCAGCCCCCTCCGCAGAAGGGCTGCAGCCATCCCCCCCAGGGAAGCACAGCCAAACAGGCTACGCCCCTCCTGACAGCAACCTGCAGGTTTCTAAAAATATAATTTAAGCCCCCAGACTGCTTGCTTACCAGGAAAAAAAAACCCAAAACATAAGCTCTTAAAGATAGTTTTCTCTTTGTCATTCGTTTTTGACAGTCTCCAATTTCTGAAGGACGAACTCGGAAATTCAACCCGTCCCTCCTACAAGACAACCACGACTTCGCTAAGGAGCCGGTTCCAAGGGAGGACGCTGCGGTGTTCCCTGCCATCCCCAGCACAAATGCTCGACATCGGTCGCTCTCTCACAGCCTGAGGTTTTGCAGGAACCTCCCCAAACCTCGACGCCGTTTTCTGCACCACCTGTCTGACACTGCTCTGCTAGAGACCGAGCTCTTCCCAGAAACCTGCTGCAGCGCCACAAATTTTCCATGATTTCTAGCCAGGATGTTGCCCCTGGATTTGCAACGTGATACAAAGAAAGTACAAAAGTCACCAGAAAGGTCTGCATTATCGAACACAGGAAAAACAAAGCAAGTCTTTCAATTTCAAACCATTTTGTTCTTATCCAATCCTCAGCTGTCTTTTCCCGAGCCAACGTTTATTGGTATCACTCAAACCAGTGCGGATCATTATGTGTTCCACGTTCCAAAATTTAACTTTGCTTACCATGATATCACCATTGGTTGCTATGGAAATTGCTATACTACCATCCACCAGAATTTTTTTTACCACTGAAGTATTTTGGCAGACTGTTTGCTTTTAAGTGTCAGAGTAATAAGAGAAATCATAAGTGTTTATTCTCCCACCATTCTTAAAACGGTGCTTTATAACAAAAACCTGCTAGTAAGCGATTACATGCTTGGCTTCAAACGTGGACAGGACTGGAATCACAACTTTCTCCTTTGGTTGTTTTTTGGGGTTTTTTTGAGAGAAAATGAAGTACATTATGAAAACAAGCTTCTTATTTTAAAGTAGTAATTTTTAAGTGGGAGATCAGGATATGAAAAGCACCTCAGGTCCCTCCAAGTTCTCTCGGTTTCTCTTTTTCACTTCCTAGTTGCCTTTTTTTTTTTTTTTTTTTTAAACTAGTGCAAAACAAGGCCTTCGGATTAGGGAGGGAGCCCTCGTTAGGCTCGCAGAGAAGCCGTCTTTCGGTAAGATTGGGTGCTGTGGCGATTCCACTGGGGGCTACAACTCCCACCCCGGCTTCTGCGCGTTAATAACGCCGGCACAGTGACATGAATTTCCAGGCCCGGCACAGGGAAGCCGGCGGGTCTCCGGGCACCGACCCCCGCCCCTGACCTTGCCACCGCTCCCCGGGGCTGGTCGCCAACCGGCCACCAAGGCCCGGACCCCCCTCCCCGTCACCCAGCCCCGCCAGGCCCACCTCCCCCCGCAAAAAAAAATGGAAAAGCGAACTCTTGACAGGCGCAGAAAGTGGGATTTAACCCAGATAGGGCAGGAGCGGCACGGCGGGGCCGAGCAAGGACCCCCCGCGCTCGGAGGTGCCGAGGGGGAGCGGGCGGCCAGCACCAGCGGGGCTTTAAAAAACCCCCAAAACAGTGAAAAACAAGCCAGGGGCAGCCGGACGCGGCCCTGCAGCCGCGGCAGCACTACGGGCCCGGGTGAGCGATCCCGCCGGGGGGTGGAAGGGGGTGTCGGTGCCGGCGGGGAGGCCGGGGCGGCGGTGGGGGAGGCGGCGGGGCGCAGGCCGCGCACCGCCTCCGCCGGGCCCAGCGCCCCGGCCCCGCCGCAGGAAGGCGGAAGCGGCGGGCGGCGGGGGGCAGCCGGCGACCCAGCCAGCCGCCGGTGCCGCTGCCGGCGGACAACGGGAGAACGGACGAGCGGGCGGCGGTGACAGCTCGGCGGGGCGGGCGGCGGGGCCCCGGCCGCGGGTCTCACCTGCTGGGGGTGCGGGCCTGCCCTCCGCCCCGCGGCGAGGCCGCTGGCGCGCTGCCTGGCTGCGAGGGCCGGCGGCCCGGCGGGCATGGGCCGGGTCCGAGGCGGAGCGCCGCGGCCGGGGCTGCGCTGACAGCGGGCGGCGAGGCGGCGGACGGCGGGCGCTCCGGCTGCCTCCAAAATGGCGGCGGCCCCGCTGCTGCCCAGCGCCGCGCGGGGGGGGCGGGAGGGCGGGGCCGCGCGGGGGCGGGGCCTCTCGCGGGGGTGTGGCTATGGGCGGGGTGGGCGGGGCCGGGGCGGAGGGAGCGGAAAAAGGGGAGAAAAAGGGGAAAAGGGATGAGGCAAAAGAGAGAAGGAAACAGCGGCGGGGAGAGGTGCCTCCCTGTCGTGCGGGTTTGCTGGTTCCGTGGGTGCCCTGCCCAGAGTTGTCTTTGTATGTGACTAAACTGCTTTCTAAGGGCCAACACCGAGAACCACGGAAGGGTTTGGGTTGAAGGGACCTTAAAGCCCACCCAGTGCCACCCCCTGCCCTGGGCAGGGACACCTCCCACCAGCCCACGTTGCTCCAAGCCCCGTCCAACCTGGCCTTGAACCCCTCCAGGGATGGGGCAGCCACAGCTTCTCTGGGCACCCTGGGCCAGGGGCTCACCCCCCTCACAGCAAACAATTTCTTCCCAAGGTCTCATCTCAGTCTCCCCTCTGTCAGTGTAAAACCCTTCCCCCTCGTCCCACGGCTCCCCTCCCTCATCCAGAGCCCCTCCCCAGCTTTCCTGGAGCCCCTTTAGGGACTGGCAGGGGCTGGAAGGTCTCCCCGGAGCCTTCTCTTCTCCAGGCTGACCCCCCCAGCTCTCTCAGCCTGTCCCCACGGCAGAGGGGCTCCAGCCCTCCCGGCATCTCCGGGGCCTCCTCTGGCCCCGCTCCAACAGCTCCGTGTCTCTCCTGTGCTGAGGCCCCGGAGCTGGAGGCAGCGCTGCAGGGGGGTCTCCCCGAGCGGAGCAGAGGGGCAGAATCCCCCCCCTCGCCCCCCTGCCCACGCTGCTGGGGATCAGCCCAGGCCGCGGGGGGGTTCTGGGCTGCCAGCGCACGGTGCCGGCTCATGGCCGGCTTTTCCCCCCCCAGCACCCCCAAGCCCTTCTCTCCGGGCTGCTCCCCATCCCTCCATCCCCAGCCTGGGCTGGCACCGGGGGCTGCCCCCACCCCGGGGCAGGACCCTGCACTGGGCCTGGTTGGACCCCACGGGGGTCACAGGGACCCACTTCTCCAGCCTGTCGGGGTCCCCCTGGGTGACAGGGGTGTCCCCGCAGCCTGTCGGGGTCCCCCTGGGTGACATCCCATCCCACCAGCGTGTCACCGCACCGCTCAGCTTGGTGTCATCAGCATATCATGATACAGGAACCCAACAAGAACTGATCCAATTCTTCTCCTAATTCCAAAGTCAATTCCTGCCATTAGATTTAACATGACATCTTGTCGTCTTTGCTACTCTTATTTAGGCCTTGACCCTGCAAATATTAATACACATGGTTAAAATTTAACACGGATGTGTCTGCTTCAGACCCGACAGACAGATGTGCCGTGGAAGCGCCTGCTGGAACAGCCATGGTGGGAAACACGGATGGAGATGATCACAAGGGAAGGTGTGGATTTTGCCAGCAAGGCCTGTGAAAAAAGGCACAGTTTTATACTGCCCCGTTTACACTGGGGGGTTTGCCACAGAAATGCCACCAAATATTTCACCCATAACTAAATGGGCAAAATTTCTCGTCTACGTGTGTTTTTTCACCTTAAGGGCTTGAAGATAAGGGCTCCAAGGCTTTGAATGGCCCACAGTGTGGTAATTAACGCTTTGTTGGCTGTTAACAAAGAAAAAAAAATACTACAACCTCAGAAGTTTCATTTCTCTATTTTGTCTAGTGGAGGGTAATGAGGTTACAAAGCAATTTTTGTGGCATGTTGTGGCTTCTGGGGACACGACGACGGCTATCCAAGCCAATTCCCAAGTCTCCCGGCCATCCCTGGAGCACATTCGTTTCCCAGGCGGCGCAAGGGGGCCGGGGCTGCAGACCCTGCCTTCTCCAGCTGATTTCTGCAGCACCAGTCCTGGAACTGCTTCCTTTTCTCTTCCAGCTCCACAAAACGCACTAAAATACAGCCGAATATCCGGGCAGGGCAGCGAGCAGGGCTCGTGCTGCCAGCTCACCTCTCCCGGGCAAGTGCAGAACAGGGAAAGCTGCTTCACTCGGGAAAATAACCCGCGGGTCCGAGCCCCTGGTTGTTTTACGAGGGCAGCTTTATTCTTACTGCGAACAAGCTGTCGGTCTCTTCTGTGGCTACTCGTGCTGACACGCAGACGCTGAATACAGGTATGACCTCTTGCCTGTTCGAACAGATACAAAACCCAGCATTTGCCTACTTGTGCACGTACGAAAAATCAGTAATTTTAGGTTTCACATCCTTTGCTGCTGTTAAAATCCACCCCGGGATGTAAATAATGAAAAATATTACCACGTTATCATCCTCTCACCAATGTTTCAGCTTTCCTGAACGGGAAGAAGCTGTTCATTTAGTGTCCTTTCTCCAACTGTTTGAGCCTTTCCACGGCAATTGTTTATTGAAATTCATGTTGTCCATATTCAGTCCAATGCCTACTTAAAAATATGCATCTTGAATCATTTTACGATTATTTAGTTTCCAATACAGCAAAAATAAGTTCAGAAAAGGACTGCCTCTTTCACAGTTTTATAGTAAAACGCCTAAGGGTTTTTACCTTTTTCTACTAAACGAGGTCGGCGATCTCACCCGGTTACAAAAACTCGAGTTTACTTTTAAATCCTAATGCCTGTGAATAAGAAAAAGAAAGTGCCTTGCTGTTTGCGTGGTGTTCTCTATCATCCTGGTCTCCCCACCGACCGTTTACAAAAGTCCCCCAGAATGAGCAGAAGGAAGGAGCAAGGGACAAGGGCGCCAGCGCTGCCCAAATTAACCACAACTGGAGGGCTGGGACGCCGCGGCCGCGGGCAGAGCCCCGGGTTCTCCCTGCCCCGCCGAGCGGCGAAGCCGCCGAGCCTGCCCGCCCTGTGCTGTGCCGAGGAGCCGCCAGCTCCCCGAGACAGCGCAGCCGCCGCCGCGCCAATTGGGATGTCACTTAGCATGTTGTTGACACTAACAATAATGGGTACGGACAATTTAGAAACAATCCAAATCGTGGTAAGCACGCAACGTCTAAAACGCGTTCTTGCAGGTGGCACTCGAAGGGCGCAGTAAGAACTCACCCCGCCGCTCCTGTCGCTGCGGTTTTGTTGCCTGCGCTGCTGCAGAGCCCGGTCGAAAGCTGCAGCCTCAGACCAACACCCCGACCTTTCCCGGGGCCATCAGCCCTGCGGTCGTCGGGATTGCACCCCAGGAATTAGCATGCGGAATTGCATCTTTGTCCCATCTATGCAAACGCACAGTCTTTGGACTAAAAGGCTGGTGAAGACTTTTCTACGCATTGGGCGGGCTGCCCAGGGAAGGGGTTGAGGCACCGTCCCTGGGGGTATTTAAAAGCCGGGTAGACGCGGTGCTGAGGGACATGGGTTAGTGGTGGTTTTGTCAGAATTAGGTTGACGGTTGGACTCGGTGATCTGAAAGGTCCCTTCCAACCTGGGCGATTCTGTGATTCATACATTTCACAAGCAAAACTATGTCGTTACCATACACCTTTGAGCTTGAAAAGCTGCTGCTCTTTAACTCAAATAACTCGATTTGCACATCAAGCAGTCGGGACATACTGAGCCATGTGTTGTTGTGTGACTTGCTGTACTGCCAGCTAGCGAGGGCTCCTTCGCTTCTTTGAAGCGCTGAACCCTGGTTGAAGGAAGTTTTGATTCCAAAGTTTGGTGAAAAAGCATAAAGCCCAGAATTTTTGTCAGAAATCCAAGGATGACTGCAGCGAAGACTTGGGCAGAGCATGGATAGTGTTGTCTTCAGACCCTCAGCGCGGTGAGCATTTCGGGCTTCGGACCCTGAGCCCAGCTCCCTGGTTCTGGGAGCGGAGGAAGGAGCCTGAGCCTCGCCGAGGGTTCGCACCTCCCCGGATTAGGCACGCGCTTTGCTGGGAGGCTGCACCACCAGAAATAGGATGTCGACGATCAAGAATGCTGGGCTCTATTCTTGGCTTAGCAATGAAGTGTGATCTAGTGCCTAGAACAGACGTTATCTCAGGATCGCCGAGCTGCAGTTCTGACAGCAGCACCGAGAAACCCCGAAGGGAGGAGGGGAAAAGTCTGCCTTCGTTCTACCGGAGTCACGGGCTCTTTTCCTACAGATAATTTGTGTCTTGGGCTTTCAGAACACCGAGGATTATATTTGGCTGCCTTTTGGGGCAAGTTACAAGGCCTTGTTCGAACAACAAAGCTCTGAAGTGCACAGAATATAAACAGCAACCAGAAGTGAAGCTGGCGAGCTGACATTTCTTGGCTTACAGCGTCTTGCACGTTCCTCTAGTCTGCAGGGTATTTATGTTTCTCCTCTTGTCTGGGGAACATTATCCTGACTGGCAATGCAAGAGAAAAGGCAGGCAAAGCGAAGCTGAATGCAAAATATCCTGCAAAATCTGGTAGGCCGGTTGCTCTTGAGAGCGCTGATGCAAAAGATAATTATAGATGAAAGTGTGGCAACCGCTGCGGTTGAGGTTGCGAAATGTTCTATTTACTCGGGTTGCTTAGGAGCCGTGCAAAACCCACGCGCTGGCCCCGTGCAGCGCAGTATCTCCGGCGGGGCCGGAGCTTTGGAGAGGATCAGATCTGCGGCGTTCTCCAGTTCTGCAGAACCCTTATTGCCCAAATATGGTCCAGCAGCGTAGAGGCGCTTAAAAGGCTCGAAATCGCGTGCCGGTGATTAGCTGTCTCACAGAGACCGAAAGCTCAGAAGGCCCAGCCCTCCGCGCCGGGCAGATTAAATTCTTCTCTTGGAGAAAACACCACTTTGCAGCGCGCTCCGCAGAAGCCCGGAGGAGCAGGGGACCGGCACCCTCCGCACCCCTCGCAAACGGGCTGCAGGGCCAGACACCCATCAGGGCTTAAGGTCCTCCCTGCTTTTGTTTCAAGACAAGCTGAGGAAATTAATTGTAAAAGCTCTTGTGTTTAGACAACATTCAACCAAAAATACTCCGAGGAACGTCCTCGGCTTGTGTAAATTGTCAGGAGATATCAAAGTAAAGATCAAATGCCGGGCCTTCCCTCAGATATCCTGTGTGTGTTGACACAGCAGCTACACGCGGTCAGAAATTGTTTTCCAAACAGCAGCGCAGCGCAATAATACCCCGGTGAGGCTAATGATGTGGTAGGGCCACCGCGGATTGGGCTAACCAGCATCACCCCCTCGGCTTTTTATGGGTTTTCACGCTTTGATTGCCTTAACGTGCTCTTTCTTCACGCTTAAGCCATATAATCTCCTTGTCTGGATTTACTGCACCTTGCTAAACGTAGCTGTGGCCCATTACAGGGTGCAGAGGTGCTACGCTAACACAAGTAATGAACTGTAATATTAAGTAATATTATTTCTCATAGGCTTTCGGCATAGCGTATCTAAAGAATTTTTGCTATGATACACTACATTGCTTGTTTGATATTAGTGTTATGTCCAGCCATAATGTCCATAGCTGTCACAATAAGCGCACGTAAGGAGAACAAGCTCTTTAGTTTTCCTGTTCTCGAGGACTTTCTTCATCAGCCAGTTTCACCACCGTGATCGTGTGAGATGTTGGTGAGGTCCCTGCAGGAGCCCAGCATAAGAGACACACCTACTTTGATCCTCCTTACAACCTCAGAAAGTCCTGGTATGTTTTTCTTCCTTGCTAAACGTGCAGGACAAGTTATCAGAGAATCATAGAATCATTTAGGTTGGAAAAGACCCTCGGGATCATCGAGTCCAACCATCAGCCCCACTCTACAGAGTCCTCCCCTACACCACATCCCCCCACACCACACCTAAACGAGTCTCAAACACATTCAGGGACGGTGACTCCACCACCGCCCTGGGCAGCCTATTCTGGTGTCAAAGAACACAAGTGAAAAAACCCACCAAGCTTATAGCTGATCTTGCCAGAAAAGGGGCATGATGAAAATATAAGAAAAATAACCTCAATAAAAAATATTGGACATTTTTGCACCATAATCCTTTGTCCCATAATAAAAGTCACCTTTAATCTTATTCCAGGGGGTCTCATACAGCTGATTTCCCTGCAGCCACACATACATTACTGGCTTGCCAAGCAGAAGAAAGTTTACTGTGAATTAAAAGTGTAACGAAAGTACTTGTAACATCTGAAAAGTATCAAAACAGTAGCTGACTTAGATAAATATTGAAACACACCTTTACTCTGAACAGGAACCTATCACAGGCACAAAGTCAGCACAGATCCAAGGTCTTTATTTCTCTCTTCACAGAGGCAATTTCCAAGAGTCATATCGCAGCACAGGCAAGTACAGGAATCCTAAAATGAGTTTTAAATTTAACAGTCTGTTGGACATACGGCCAAAGGAGAGGACACAAATTAATCTATAGTGGTGAAAGGACCTCTCTCTGTCTGTCTAATAGTTAATAAGGCAGATTCTCCTCTAAAATCATGTAAATCTGAAACAATTGTATTGGTCTTGACAGAATTACCCCCAATTTGTACCTTTTGGTCATGATGCAGTTTTTCAAGGAAGCACACAGAAACGTGCGCATCTTTTCCCATAAAATTAGACCAATAAAGAGGCTTCATGGGCAAGCTCACACAACTAACGTTAGGACTGAGGCTACTGTTTGTGTGAGCAAACACCAGCTTCTCCATCAGGTATCTCAAGAGACGAATTTCTCCTCTCCAGGAGGCGCGGGGCGCCGGCGGGATGCTGCGAGTCGGTGTAAGGCTGTCTCAGCCCCTGCTGCAGCTGACTTTCTCCTTCTTATGCTCCTTATGGTGCCTTAGTGCTCATCTGCTCCATGACTGAAACTGGCTCAAGCTGGCCTAGCAATAAATAAGCAAAAAAATAAAAAAAAAAAAAAAAAAAAAAAAAAGTGAATGGGTTTTAGCCAGCCCCTCGGGAAAATTGCCGTGAAACTGCCATTTATCGCTGGTGTTTTAGCATTTCCTCGATGTCACTGTCCTCCCACCCCAAGCGTTGGGTAACTGCGAGAAGGAAGCAGCTCGGGCCGCCGAGTTCACATGCCTTAAATCCAACAGAAACGCGCACGCTGGGCTCCCAGTTCACCCTTTGCCATTGACTTTGGCTAACGTCCACCCTGTGCCCAGCCCGGCTCTGCTGACACCCCTCCGGCCGCTCGGCCAGGCCGGGGTCAGTCCGCCCAGCCACCGGCACCGGTCCCCGCCTGCACGACTCCGCGGGCAGCGGCCGGGGAGGCCCAGCCCGGCCGAGCTGCGGCTCCGGGCCGCAGGGTGAAGCTCCGGGGAACGGCAGCCCCCGGCGGGGCGCAGGAGCGGGGCAGGGTGAGGCGGGTTTAGCGGCCGCCACGTCCCCCCGTGTCCCGGCCGCCGCCGGGCCCTGCAGGCCGTCCGCCCGTCCGCCCCTCCGCCCCCACGCAAGGCCGCGCCCGCCATGACACCCGCCGCGGGGCCGCTCTGCGCCGCCGGAGCCGTCTCGATGGTGGGGGCGGCGGGCGCGGGACCTCCGGGCCGCCGGGGGGCGCGGCGGGGCGGGGCGGGGCCGGCGGCGGCGGGGCCGGGCCGGGCCGGGCCGGGCGGAGCGGGCGCTGCCATGGACGCGCTGTGCCGGGCCGAGCCCCGGCCCCGCCGGCCCGCAGCCGCCTCCCCGCTGCCCTGGGCCCGCTTCTCCGCCTGGCTCGACTGTGTCTGCGTGGTCACCTTCGACCTGGAGCTGGGCCAGGCCATGGAGGTGCGGGCAGGGCCGGGGAGCGTGGCGGGTCTGGGCCCGGGCAGGGCCGGGGTTGTGGGGAAGGGGGGACAGGCTGGGGGCGTGGGGGACAAGGGGCAGGCAGGGTGATGGGGAGGAAGCAGGAATAGGCGGGGTGTGGGGACAGGGGGGGACAGGCGGGGTGTGTGGGGGACAACGGGGGACAGGCAGGGTGATGGGGGTGAAGAGGGACAGGCAGGTGATGGGGACAAGGGGGGACAGGTGGGGGGGACAGGCAGGGGGCACAAAGGGAGGACAGGGGTGATAGGGGAGAAGGGGGGACAGGCAGGGTCTGTGGGGGACACGGGGGGGCAGGTGGGATGATGGGGACAAGGTGGAACAGGCAGGGTGATGAGGACAAGAGGGTGACAGGCAGGGTGATGGGGGGAAAAGGGGACAGGCGGGGTGATGGTGAGGAAGGGGGACAGGGAGGGTGATGGGGATAAGGGGGGACAGGCGGGATGTGAGTGGGAAGGGGGACAGGGAGGGTGATGGGGACAAGGGGGGGACAGGCGGGGTGATGGGGGGTGAGGGGTGATGGGGCCAGGGCAGAGCTGGGGTGAACGGGGACTGGGAGCTGGCAGGATGGGATGGGCAGAGGGCGAAGAGGGAGCAGGCAAAGGGCTCCCCCCTCCTGGAGAAGGGCCCTGTGCGGGGGAAGACAGGGCAGAAATGGTGCGGGGGACAGGCGGGGGGTGCAGGTGGGGGGCAGCTGGGCTGTCTCCTGGCATAAGGCTGTGTGTGGGGGGGGTGTGGGCAGGGAGGCTCGGGGACAGGGCAGGGCAGTGCCTGGGCGTGCAGGGCCAAGAGGAGCCAGGGTAGCCCGTGCTGCCGATGTGTGTGTGAATAGAACCACAGAATGGTTTGGGTTGAAGGGACCTCAAAGCCCACCCAGTGCCACCCCCTGCCCTGGGCAGGGACACCTCCCCCAGCCCACGTTGCTCCAAGCCCCGTCCAACCTGGCCTTGAACCCCTCCAGGGATGGGGCAGCCACAGCTTCTCTGGGCAACCTGGGCCAGGGGCTCACCCCCCTCACAGCAAACAATTTCTTCCCAAGGTCTCATCTCAGTCTCCCCTCTGTCAGTGTAAAACCCTTCCCCCTCGTCCCACGGCTCCCCTCCCTCATCCAGAGTCCCTCCCCAGCTTTCCTGGAGCCCCTTTAGGGACTGGCAGGGGCTGGAAGGTCTCCCCGGAGCCTTCTCTTCTCCAGGCTGACCCCCCCAGCTCTCTCAGCCTGTCCCCACGGCAGAGGGGCTCCACTGGGACGGGGGGTAGGGGTGACTCTTGCTCAGAAATACAGGTCTGATGTGTGGGGTCAGCAGGCGCTAAGGAGGGGCTGAGGTGGGTGTCCAGGACAGCGACAGGGAACGAGTTGGGAGCTGGGTGGGAAGTTGGGGAGCAATGGGGAGATAATGGGGTGCAGTGGAGCTGGGGCTGAGGCAGCTCTGTGGGCGGTGTCAGAGGCTTCCCAGGAGATCTGACATGCCCGTGGCCTGGGGGCCAGAGAGGATGAACTGGGAGTCGAAGGGCTGGAATGCTTTTTCCCTGTTCCCTGGAAGATTGTGCTGTTTGCTTCTGAAAGAGGATTAGAAGGGAGTTGGATACCTGAGGCTTGTAACGGGACCGAAGGCAAGAGTTGGTTGGAGTTCTAAGAAAATGCAACATAAGGGGACCAGATATGCCAGGATTATGCTGACCCTGAGGCATTATCTCAAATTCCTCGATATTTGTTGTGTAATTGTGGGAAGTACTCCTCACTTTGCCTTTGTGTAAGGAGGTTAACGCTGTTTTTCAGAGGATTGAGACCTTCTGCTTTTAAAGTCATGCCGAAGGTTCTGAAGGGAATGGAAAGTGGTAGAGATCAAGTTAGCCTGTTGCTGCTCTGTTTTCTTAAATACTTGACTGTTTCTTTCCATGAAGCCTGAAAATAAATAAAAACCAATGTGCTGTAGACCTAAGTTTCACATGCTCTATACTCCTTCCTGCAAAACCAGACCTGATATACCCTGGAAAGGATACGAACACTGGGATAATAATTAGCATTTGCAATTTAATGCTTCATAGGTGTGTTTTAATATATAGCTACAAAGGTGCTTTCTTACCGGTTTTATTACCTGTCTGGCATTATAAGGAGGGGACTTTGTGGTCAGAGTATGCAGTAATATGGTTTGTTAATACGCAGAAAGGTATTTTTCTTCTTTTTCTTCCTTTCCTCCTTTGCCTACTTGAGTATCGAAGGGAAAAATGTTTCTCGTGGCATAAATGACCAAGGAGACTGGGAACAGCTCAGCATCTGGCCGGAGTGGTGCCACAACCCCGCCATCACTTTTCCTTTGGTTGTGGACTTCTGTCTCTGAGGGAAGGGTCTGGGCAAGGAACAGGCGTCTGCGCTGGGTGAGACGCCCAGAGTGGAAGCCGAGCCGAGGAGAAGCTGTGTGATAAAGATCCCACGTCCCATTCTTGATGAGGTTGGGAAAATAAAAAAGCTCAAGCTGTTACAGGGTAATTCCAAGCAGAATTATTTCAAAATTCTGAAAAAGTGTAAATGTCACTATTGCCAGTAATCAAATGGTGTCGTTATCTTCCTGCTTATTGCCTGTTTCCATCTGTTGCCTCGGTTGTTTTAGATTGGGTCCGGATCCTGCGGCTTGTCTCCGAGCAGGCTGATTTCTCCAGCCGAGAAGAGGGAGTTTTATGATTTGGGCTCTGGACCGCAAGTTTCTGGGTTAAAAAAAAAAAGCGTCTGTGGCACCCAGCCCTGTGGGACTTCGGTCCTGGCTGAGTCTGCACGGGAAGTTTGCCATCGGCATTACCAGGCCAGGGTGGCTGCCTGAGATTAGATCTTGCCAGAGCTCTCTGTGGTTTTGTGGATGTACGTATATGCCGCTGAAGAGTGATTTACGCACAGAGGCTGTTCACGCACCCGAGGATTACACAGTGACAGGCTACAAATACTTGGAGTAAACTTGTGCTACCTCACGTGCTCGCGGCAAAGTGAGTCAGGAGGAAGGGAAACCTCCCGTTCTGGAGGTTGCACCGTGCTTTTTCATCATCTCTGTAAATCAGCGGGTGAAGGTACGGACATCCCCAGCCCAACCTTAGGAAGACTCCTGCAGTTCTGTGTCAGGAGCAGCCCCGTCTCAGCCAGGGTTTCTGTGCCGAGACCTTGTCATCGCGTCCTGGGGATTACTTTTTCTTGAGTGTAGGATTCTTCCCAGATAAAACATCTCTTTTCTTCCCTTGCTGCCTGAATCTACGCAGAAGCCGTGTCGTTGAAGCCTGCTTGGTGTGTGTTGTCTGTCCTTCAGCGACGCTGCATAGAAAGGCAGCGTTACCCCTGGAATGGGGCAGCTCCGCAGATATGGCTCCGCAGCCAAGAGCTTGTTTAGGGTCTGCTCAGATTTCCGAGTATTGCATGACCTGTGTTGAGTGCAGCCATCTCCCGGTGCGGATGTACCATCAGCCCGAAATTCAGCGAGTCCCAACTCTGCTGCTGTTTAAATATACAGCAGAAAAGGTGTTACAAAGGAAAAGATAGGCTAATGCAGAAATTGCGTGTAATTACTGTTTCTGACTCATCCGCCAATTTACATTTCTTCAAACAATCAACTACAGACGGCAAAAATACCCAGGAGAGAGGACGCGTTTCTGGGACGATCTCTCCTGCAGGAGCAGCCCTCTCCGCCAGCCCTTTGCCGTCTGGCTCCGGCTGCTCTGGTGCCGCTGTCATAGAAACGCTGAAAATCCATCCCCGTGGCTCTGAAATCTCCCTTTTCACAGCGGCACCGGCTCCTCCCTCCCCGAGCTTTCCCAAACACAGGCACTTTGTGAAGCTGGGTGACTTCAGAGTCACCAGGAGTCGTTTTCTGGGCTGTTCTCCGCGTCGCCATGACCGCAGCAGGGCACTTGGCACCCTCGCCCGCGCCAACAGCAAAGCTTTAGTGCAAGGATCAGTTTTCAACGTGTCACCTCCACACTTGTTAAGTCGGTATTGATGGGAGAAAGCGCTACGTCACAAGCCATGACATAATTTAAGCCCTTTTGGGCTACTTCTGAGCCATCCAGGGACTTTTACAAATCAAAAGGTCCTTTTTGTTTACTGTCTTTTCGCTTTTGAGAAGTTCTGGATTCTTACTGACAGATTCTTACTGTTTTAGATCGGGGTTTTAATCTTGTAAATATTTAGTGATTTCCTCCCCACCCCGAACACAGAAGAGTGTCAGAGTGTTACACTGAAGGGGAAGCAAAGATGCAGAAGACAAGGCCTATCTTTCAAAAACATGATATCTGAATTTTCGGATCCATCAGTGTTTCTGTGCTGAGACAGAAGCATTTGTGCCTGTTTTTTTCTTTCTTTTTTTTTCCTTTTTTTTTCCCCAAAATGCTGAGCATACATCTCCAAGTGAAACACAGGCTTAGCATATCCTAAAGCTTGACCCAAAAGCAGCTGGGAGCCGTCCATATCCACTTCTGGTCTGATTTACTTGCAGAAATACCCCCCCAGAAAAGGCAGCAGGAGGATTAGAAGTCTGTCTTGACTCTTGAACCGAAGTTTAGGTGATCAGCAAGCACTGCAGAGAGCACGATGCCGTGAAATTCCCGAGCTTCTCGATGAATCAGCGTCAGGTGTCTAGGTCTCTGTTCCTGGTCTGTCCGTCATTACATGGGAATTAACAAAACAAATGCTTGTATGATCGTCAAATTAGTCATAGCCGCAGTAATTTATTCGGTCGCCTAATGCAAAAACGCAGCAAGCGGAGAAGCGTGTCTGCTCCTGCGGTGTGGGTGTAACGCAGCCCCTCATGCTCCGCTCTCCAGAAAGCCTCCGCTCGCCGGTCCTGCCTTCGTCGCCGCAGCTCGTACACGACAACGTCGCTCCTGTGGGGTTTTTTGTGGCTTTCATCTTTCAGAGGAGCTTTAACCGGAGCCTGATCAGCGTAAATTTTTAATTGTTAATTTGGCTCGCTCTCTGCAGCCGATGAGATGACCTTGCCAAGGAGTCAGCGGGGAATTGCTGGAGTGCAGCGAGCTCGCTGGGTGAACTTCCAGCGCCCTGGCGTGCTGCCACCCGGGCTATTTATAGGCTCGTAAGGAGAGTCGAGCCCTGCCGAGAGCTCCCGATGTGAGCAGGGGATGACTCGCACGCCGACCCGGAGCAGAGTTACCGCCCGGGAGCTGCACCGGGCTGAGGAGCACATCTCCATTTTCCAAGTCATTCGCTGCTGGGTTCAGTCTCATCTGCTTATTTAAACCACCTGCGGTTTCTGCATTTCCCGGTCAGTGGGTGCTGTGCAGGCCGGGTAGATTGCTTCTGCAGATTTGCGAGTGCTTCGGTTTCTGTCCTCTGCCCGGTGGCCTGTGAAACTCGTTATTGCTGTAGCTGTGCCGTTTCTCACTCTCGGTGCGAGTGTTCCTGCAGCGGGTCCTGCCGCTGCGTCTTGCTCGCGGTTCTGCCCTCGGCCCTGCCCCGAGAAGTTTGCTTTGAGTTGGCTTTTACTGGCTTGGGAACGGTGTTATCAGCGTTTCCAGAGTTCAGCTGCAAAGCCAGAGCCTTTAACTAGAAGCTTTAAAATTCTTGACGATCTCTCTTATCTGAAAGGCTGGACGATAAATTGGGTGTAGCACAATTCAGCTGTCACCGGTATGCTGACAAAGCATGAATCTTCAAGCCTGTGCCAGACCCACCTCTTTCTGTACAAAATAAACCTT
The DNA here is from genome assembly GCA_008658365.1 of Alca torda. Classification (NCBI taxonomy): domain Eukaryota; kingdom Metazoa; phylum Chordata; class Aves; order Charadriiformes; family Alcidae; genus Alca; species Alca torda. The sequence continues at coordinate 957,974 of CM018076.1, forward strand.
GGCTTGTCTTTCTAACAACCGATCAAAGCAGGGAGGCTAAACCGGAGCTCCGAATCCTCCCAGACTTCTCCTGCTGCCTGTTTTCTGCCTTTTGGTCCCTGTGAACGGCATCTCTAGCTGACGGGTCGCTCAGGGCTGTTAAATAAACCTTTTCACCCGGAGGCTGGGATATATCCCCAAGTCTGTGCCGAACACCAGACGTGTATTGTTTAATGTACATAGAATATCTTGTTTTCTCATCTCTTCATGCAGCCGGAACCTTTGTCCGGGCTGTCATTGTCTCACTCTTGATTACGGCTACGTCCTTTCCTCCGCCCCGGAGGACAGTGGCCTTGCCCTGCCTGTATCTGCAAAGGTGGTTCCCCAGCCCCGGCTGTGAACGCTCTCGGTGCCAGCCCTCGTTTGTAAAGCCATTCCTAGTCCCTCCCTACTGTCTGTCTTCTCATTTCATTGCCCTGACATCCATTTTTACGTCTCAGCAGCTCGCGATGGCAGCCTTCCTCGATCCTTCAGAATATTTGGTGGGTTCAGTGAGTTGTAAGTGACTTTTTAGCAAGATATAAAAAATTAAAAAAAAATTGTCCCTCCTCCAAACAACAATTAGAAATACACAAAGTCCAAAACTTTTCTATATTCTGGGCACTTTGTAAACTTGTATTTAGGTGCAAAATTTAGTAGACTTGGAGCTTGGAGAGTAAGTATATCTTAACATAATTTCAAGCAGTGTTGGAAGAGTCCTCTCCTACCTGCTTCAGAGAAAACAGGTGTTTGCACGTCAGGAATCCATGCAGAGAAGTTGGCAATGGGGCGATGGGGCTGTTTGATCACCAAGCTATCAACTCCCAAGTTAAAATCTGAGCCAAATATAAGCCATTCGGTCTGTCTCCAAATCTGCTGGAATAAACACAGATTCTGCGGCGGGTTCGGTGCGGTGGGCTATTGACAGTCAGATTTTGAACGGGTAGACGTGCCTTCTTGTAGGACTTCGGGAAAAATAGGGTACTTACTGCATGAAGCAACGTGTATAGATCTACGTAGAAGCCGGGGGGGAACGGAGCGATTGACTTATTGGCTCTTGTCCCTTTTGCAGTTGGTGTATCCTTATGACTTCAGACTAACAGAGAAAGAGGTAAGAACCTTTTTTTTTTTTCCTTCTTTCCCTGGCGTTAAGGATACCGAGCAGCGGTGATGGAAGTTTTCTTACTGTGTGTTTTTGTTTCTTGCAGAAAACGAGTATCTGCTACTTGTCCTTCCCAGACTCCTACTCAGGTAGGTAGCGCCTGCCGGCCCTGCCTGCAGCCCGCGCGGTGGCTCCTCGCCGTAATGAAGGAAATGGGTCCCTGATGGAGAGAGTGAGTCACCGCCGCCAATGCAGCAGAGGCTGATGGGCTGTATCTTCCAGAGCTCTGACATCAGGCAGCACCCAGCCCTTAGGTCTGAACAAAGAGGCTTCTTGTCACTTTGATTGCTCTCTGGGTGGAGAATCTGCGATCTGGTGGGTGACGGGACAATTTCTTTATGAGCTTGTGCACACTCATGCTTCACCCGTGCCAATAAAATAAAAAAATGGTCAGGAAGGATAAGTTCCCTGGGGTTTGCAGCTGCTGACTGTCAGCGTTTCTGTGTTTGTGAGTGAAGCGCTCAGTGAAGAGAAATAGACGGGAGTGGGTGCTTTCGCAGCAGTATTCCCAAAGCTTGCATTTCTAAATCAGAAAAGTGGCAATAAGAAACAAGCGTGCCAACTCGTCCAGCACCTGTTTCTTTAACACTGGTTCCTGACTGTTAGTTTCCTACAGCTTTGCCCTGTTTAGTTCTAAATGTTTTTAAGGCTGTACCTTCACTAGTTTCTCAGAGCTTAGTGAACACTCGGCCTTTGTGTGGTGCCGCATTAAGGCTGTCTGTAGGTTTTTCAGCGCGGTGGGTAAGAAGTGGTGGCTGCAGCTGCTCAGGATTGATGGTACTGGCCGATGGCTGTAGGTTTCCCAGCAATGGCCCGGCAAGGTTTACCTTAAGGATACCAGTTGTGTTCAGCCGTGTGCTCTTCCTGTCTTGCACTGCGTTTTTGGGCTTTCTTTATGCTGTTACGCTCCACTTCATTTTCAGTTTTGGAGCTCCTTGTAAATCAGCATCCCTGTTTACGTCAGCATTTCAGATTTAACCAACTTCCAGCCTTCTCTTTACGGAAACTTCTTGCTGAGCGTTTGTGATCTTCTCCGTCTCAGGTGGCCTGGGGGATACTCAGTTTAGCTTCCGCCTTCGTCAGTCTGGGGGACAGCGGAGCACTCATTACGAGGATGACGGCGAGTACAACAGAGAAGCACCCCTAACGCTGCAGGTCAGTTGCCTTTCAGTGCGCCACTTGTACCTGCTCAGCCAAGAGCAGTGTTACTGGGTTAAAAGCCAAATATACTTTTGATTTGTGCTCTGTGCATAAAATACTCATTTTCTCTGGCCATGGGAATAGTTAGAGAAGGAGAAGGCTTTCAGCACAGGGACTCACTTCCACGTTAATACCCTTAGAGGGCTGTGTTGAGAATCCCGGCTACTCTTGAGAGATGGAACTGCATCAGGGGGACCCCAGATTAGAGCAGCGGTCGCGTCTAGCTACAGTGCAAAGATAAACAGTGGCACACAGGTGAGATCCAACGGAGTGCAGGGCTACCCGTGCACCGTTCCGTGAGGCAAGACACGTCCTTGTCTGTGGGAAATTAGGTGTTTACCTCTTGTGTTGAGAGATGCCAGTTCTTTTCATTTGTTGCAGGACCTGCGTATATAAAACCAGCCAGGGTAATTGGCACGCTGCGAACCCGCGCTTTGGCTTGCTGCATGGGGGCTGCTCTAGCCATACCCAAGCACTAATATCAGGAGTGTCTGTTACGTGGTTTTTCCATCAGTGAACTGCCCGTTTCGTGCAGAGGAGGGATGTGCTGAGCACTGTTGCTTCTTTTAATTGAGCAGATGGCCATCAGATCAACTTGTCCTCTTCTGCTTTCTCCTTTGAGATGATGCTTCCTCTGCATGTGCCTTTTTAACACTTCTGCAAGGTTTTTGCGATACGCTTTTGTGATATGCAATCCAGAAATGGATTGCTGGTCCGGGGGAGAGTAGGAGGATTTATTTTCCTAAATTCTGGTCTAGAGATTTTTCAGCTTGCATACATTTTTACTGCTTCGCAGCAATCGGTAGAAGATTCACACAGATTCACCTAGCTTTAAAGAAGGAAGGGAAGTAAAACTGCCAAAGTACTGGATTCAGTTGTGGAAGGTAATATTTGGGGAGAGAAAGGTGCCTTAAACCGTGGGGCCTGTGGGGCTTCAAGAAATGATACTAAGGATGGTCTTTGTGTTTGGCACTGATACTGTCCTTCCTCCTTGATGTCTGTGGGAACTCAAGGCATAGCCTGTTTGAAAGGATCACTGGGGATCTGTATTAAATCCGTTCGTTTTCATGGATGCTATGAAGCATCCTTCAGCTTTGTGCTTCCCCCTGAGCAAGGTTTGACTGGTACTGCCTTAAATGCCTGACTGAAGAGGAATGCGATAGGTATGGTAGAGGGCATTTCCTCCGCTCGGAAGATGATGTATTCCTTCCTCCACAAAATCCGCTGGCTGGCAAAGAGAACTGACAGCCAGAGCACATCAGTGGCAGGGGGGGGTGCCAGGGTGAGCTCAGGGGTTGGCTCAGCTGGTTGTATTAGTGGAAACCTCAATTAACCCTTTAGATGATGGCCCTGAAGGCGCTGCAGAAAGGGGCTAGTGAAAGGGGCTACCTGGAGGCTGTAATTTTTCGTGAATTTAGTTGATTGTGTCTTTTCTCTGTCTTCCCATTTGGTAAACTCTCCCAGAGAGCCAAGCCTGCGTGACTTCGGTAAATAGGAGCGAGTGCTGTAATTGTCTCATAGCAGGAGCGAGGCGTGCGGTTCTGCCAGCGCCTGGGGGGGTTGGCGATAGCGGTGATCGGTTCCTCGGTAACAGCACTGTCGGTCTCTCTGCAGCGGGAGTCAGCTCATTACTTCGGTTATGTGTACTTCAGGCAAGTCAAGGACAGCTCGATGAAGAGAGGTTATTTTCAGAAGGTGAGTACTGAAACCAGATAGCTCGCTACTCTCCACTGGTACGTAGCTGTAAAAAGGCACCTATCCATAGCTGTAAAACAGCACCACTTCCTACGTGACACCCACAGTGTTTCTGCAGGAAACAGCAAAGGTCGCGGAGAACAGGAATATGTGGAAAGTGTAATTCCAAACAAACCTGGATGCGGTTGCCATGGTGTGTTAATCACATGAGCAGTGACCTGCTGTCTGAATCATGAGATCCTGAAGCGCTCCAACATTTGCTTCAGCTTGTACTCTGGCGTCACAGACAGCGAGAGGACATACTTCGTTATTGCAGTCTGTGCTGCTTGTACCTTAACCCTGCTCTTACTATTGCTTTAATCTTTCTTCTTCCTAGGAGCCCTCGGGGAATGGTTTTCCTGCTGGGCCGATGGCTTCTAACCAGCAGCAGTGACTCTGCTGGTACCGCACCAGCTTCTCTCTTATCATAAATCCCTTTGACACAGACACTGAAAAAAAAAAAAAATAAACTGCATGTTTATTTCAGCATAAATATGCAAAGTGCTTTGTACTTTTCAAACAGATAGTTATGGTCACTGCCTGAAAGAGGGGGGAATTTCAGACTTCTAGGAAGGAAAGGCCATTGATGGGCCAATGCTAATGGAATGAGCTTCAACAAGGCCAAGTGCCAGGTCCTGCCCTTGGGCCACAACAACCCCATGCTTCGCTACAGGCCTGGGGCAGTGTGGCTGGAGAGCTGCCGGGCAGAAAAGGACCTGGGGGTTCTCATTGACAGGCGGCTGAACATGAGCCAGCAGCGTGCCCAGGTGGCCAAGAAAGCCCATGGCATCCTGGCTTGTATTAGAAATAGTGTGACCAGCAGAAGGAGGGAGGTGATTGTCCCCCTGTGCTCAGCACTGGTGAGGCCACACCTTGAGTGTTGTGTCCCGTTTTGGGCACCTCAATACGAGAGAGAGATCGAGGTGCTGGAGCAAGGGCAGAGGAGGGCAACGGAGCTGGGGAAGGGCCTGGAGAATAAATCTGATGAGGAGCGATTGAAGGAGCTGGGACTGTTCAGTGTGAGGAAGAGGAGGCTGAGGGGAGACCTCATCACTCTCTACAACCACTTGACAGGACATTGCAGAGGGGTTGGTGCTGGTCTCTTCTCACAGGTAATCAGCGATAGAACAAGAGGGAATGGGTTAAAGCTGCAGCAGGGGAGGTTTAGGCTGGACATTAGGAAAAAATTCTTCCCAGAAAGAGTGGTCAGACACTGGAATAGGCTGCCCAGGGAGGTGGTGGAGTCACCATCCCTGAATGTGTTTCAGACTCGTTTAGATGTGGTGTTGGGGGATGTGGTGTAGGGGAGAACTCTGTAGAGTGGGGCTGATGGTTGGACTCGATGATCCCAAGGGTCTTTTCCAACCTAAATGATTCTGTGATTCTATGAAAATATTTAACTGTGATCCTAAGATCCATTTTTCTCGATGGGTCCATGGCATTAGTCTTTCAGTAATGCTTTTTTCACATCAAAAGATAAGATGCCATCCTCTCAAACAAATGAACTTTCAACATCTGCTCTTCAAAGAGCAATGCTTTGTAGCAGGTCAGTCTGGCACCTTGCTGGAAGACGGGGACACCATTCTGTCCCAGCAGTCACTCGACCAGCTCTGCTTCCTCTCCTCCACCTCTAGGCAGCGACACGGAGCCAATACAGAATGGAGTTTCTTCATCTCCACTAAAGCAGTGGGCTGATCACTCAAAAAGTTGGAGGATTAGAGAAAGCGGAGAACACGGGGAGCTGCTGAACAGATGTTCGTACCAGGCTCACGTGCTGGCTCTTTGGCAGCCTTGCAGAAGTACTGCGCACGTTGAATTCCTCGGTGAAGTGTATTGTCACGCTTGGATGGGGTTTTTTATTTCAAGTGGCAGAGTTTTGAGTTGGAAAGGAGGTGTTTAAATGGCTATTGCAGAAATTTTCACTGGATCCTAATTAACGTACTCATGAATGATTGGAGGAAGAAAATGTCTCCGTCTCTGGAGACATCCCAAACCCCCTGGACGCGTTCCTGTGCCACCTGCTCTGGGTGACCCTGCTGGGTTGGACGAGATGGTCTCCAGAGGCCCCTTCCCGCCCCTGACACTGTGATTCCATGATTCTGTAGTAATCAGGATAGTAGTGAAAACCCCCAGTGGGGCTGAGTTGGAAAAGTTGTAAAAAATAGTGATATATTTCACAAAGAAGCACTAGAAGGAAACCAAAACAACAACAAAAAACAGGCATTGCTGGAAACAAATTAGCATTATTTCAAGTTACTTTATTTCTTCTTCCCCAGGATTCCTTTATTTTGTTTGTCTACCTACACTCAGTTTCAGTGGTCTTCTCCTTTGCACTTGTCTATCTCATATGGTTGTTTTGGTAGCATTGAACCTATCAGCAATTTATTTTCATTTTTCCTCCAGTTGGTCTTTTGCTAGGTCACAACCTCGTCCCTCTTACCTGCGGCGGCTCCCTGGTGGAAGCTGCCGGCTGTGCTTATTCATCAAACAAAAAACTCCTTGCCTGTGTGGAAACCCAGGGTCTCCCAAAGCCTGAGGGTTCAGCGTCTAGAATTTCACCAGTAAAATTCCACCAGCAAGAATTCCGCCAGTAAAAGTGCTGCTTTTAAGCTCTTTCACATTCTTGATGTTGGTTTTTAAGTGTAGCCCTCTAGTAAGCGGTTAAGTATATGCAGTGCTAGAAATGATCATGTCGGGAGGCCGCTGACTCCTAAATGTACCTTTTTTCAGTCGCTGGTGCTGGTGTCGCGCCTCCCATATGTGAACTTGTTCCAGTCGTTGCTGCAGCTGATTGCTCCGGAATACTTTGACAAGCTGGAGCCGTGCCTGGAGGCAGGTGAGCAGTCGGATCGGGGAGGGAGGGTTTGCGGATTGAAATCTTTCAGGGGTTTTGTCAGAAGGTTCCTGAAAGGCAGCTGAAATGTTCCAAATTAGTTCATTCTGGAACAAATTCCAACAGGGAAAAACTTTCATCCAAGTGGTTGGATTGTCAAAATTGTAAACAGCTGTAAAGGATTTGTTAATGGGAAATGTCTGACAACCTTAATAGATGATGCTGTCAGTTTTGCATACAATGTATTCCCAGAGAGAGGAAAAAACTGCTAATGCTACATCTCTGTCTAGGTCTTTATTGCACTGTTCGACTTAATCGTCATTTATCAACAGGATAGTGCTGCTGGTCCTGCCCTGGAAACGGTGATGCAGACGTTAAGTCTGGTGTCCGGCCTGAACTTGCACAATTGTTTGACATGGTGTTTGTTTGCACCTAGCCAGGGGGACACGTGAGCTAGGAATGATCGATAAGTGAACTGGCAGAGCTCATAGGTCCAGCTGGATTAGCTGCGTTGTCCTTCACATTGAGCTTCTTCTTCACCCGTGTCCCTGCAGTGTGCAACGAGATTGATCAGTGGCCGCCTCCTGTGCCAGGACAGACTCTGAACCTTCCGGTGATGGGAGTCGTCATTCAGGTACTTGTTGCTGATGGTCTGTGCTCCGCGGCGGGCTGAGGCAGACTGGGAAGTGGAACAAGTATTCCCTTTTCTTCTGGAGGTTAAAATTGCTCTTTACCTTTATTCCTAACATCCGTACAATTAAAATTGATAACTGAGGAAGCTTTCTCACGTGAACGGTCATTAGGCAAGAAAGCAAGGTGTGCGTGCGTGCTGACTGCTTCCGTCTCCCTGGATAATCTGTCTGTTCTTATTTGTAATCCAGGTGAGAATCCCGTCAAGGGTGGATAAACCAGGATCAAGCCCGGTGAAGCAGTTCAATCAAGAGGTGAGATGAAGCGTGGCGTGACACAAACCAGTGATGAGCAGAATCCAGAGTGCTAAGGGAGGGAGGAGGGTGGAGGAGGCTGGAACTCTTTCAGCCTTATCCTCTTTGACACCACTTTGGCCTGGGATGGACGTGGTTTGAGCTACCCGCCCGGTTCACACTGCACCCTCTCCTGCCTGTGCCTTTCAAAACAGGAGACTCTGCACAGAGTTTGTGTGCTTCAAGTCGTGTACGTGCGTTGTCCTCACGGTTTTTGTTCACCTTGCCTTTCCTGGGAATTCATGCACAGCTAGTGCTCCACGAGACCCTGCCTCCGTCTTCTGGGCTGTTTTGCAGCACTTGCTATCTGAGCCTCTTTGCTGCTTTGGTTTGGCTTCGATTTTGATTCTTGTTCATTTCTTCTTTTCCCTTTTTCGCTCCTTTGAATAATGTTGTCATCTTTCACCCATATTGCTGACCGTTACTGTCTCTGTCTGCATCTTAAGTTCTGTCTTTCGCCAGAGGAAACTCTAGAAAATAAAGGAGCAGACATGGGAAGTCTTTCGAATCTTGAAAAGAAGGGATTCTTGAGTATCTTGCAGTAAAGGAAATTCATATGGACCTTGAATGCTCAATCCAGATCTGTTCCTGGCTCGTACCTCTCAGCATTAACCTTGTTCTCTTCTTTTTGTGCTTATTGTAGAGGGAGCTACTTTGTGCTTGATGTGGTCAGTCCAGATGGCATTTCAGTCAGGATGCTTCCACCTACTAACAGTTTTGGGTTGGTTTGTTTTTTTTTTTCCTCATGTAGAATCTGTTACCGGCCCCACTGGTTCTCCCCAGTATTCATGAACTGGATCTTTTCAGGTGAGAGCCACCGTCCTTGTAACCCTCTCCTCTCCATCTGCTTTCCCCTCTCCCTGCTCAGAGTATCCTATAAATCACAGGGATAATTAAGATGTGAAATGAGGAACCAAAAATTGTTGCTTTGCGGCGTGTCCTTTAGAATACGGGGCTTGCAGAGCTTGTGCAGTGTTTGAACCTGGGTGCGCTGCCCTTAACACCCGCCGCGTCCCGGTTGGAGGGGGGTTCTCGTCTCGACCTCACCTGGTGATCAGCTTAAGCACACGCATTTTGTGTCTGAACTAAACTTCTCATCATTATAGGTGCGTTATTAGCATTTAGCATTTTTAGCATGTAGCATTACATCTGCTGTAATCCACGTGCATTTTACTTTGAGTCGTGGAATCACAGGGGTTGGGAGGGAGCTCAAGGATCATCTGGTCCCACCTTTCTTGGCCAAAGAGGGCTTTGCTTAGATGAAAACACATCCTGAGAGCAGTATGGTCAGCAGGTTGTTTTACATTTCCTTTAAACGTGTATAAAGTGTTTGAGCAACAGCATGTGTAAAGACACATGGCATTCTCTTACGGGATACTAAAAATCAATCCTAGATTTCGAATTCCTGGATAGATGCACATCCGGGTAGACTCACACGCAATAAGTGTGTCTGGTCTTTTCTGAAGTGCATTTCTAACCTCATTCTTCCTCTCGCTCACAGGTGTTTCCAGCCAGTGCTCATTCACGTCCAGATGTTATGGGAGCTGATGTTACTGGGAGAGCCAATTGTTGTGATGGCACCGTCCCCTACGGTTTCTTCAGAAATGGTTCTGGCACTTACCAGGTAATGCCTTCAATTTCTGACATACGGGGAAATATAATAATAAATTCTGGCAGTTTTTCTCTTTCGGACCCACTCTTCTGCCGAGGCAGTTGTTTTAGATTTAGTTTGCCATTGAAAGCGTGTAAGACAAATAGCATGGCAAGAGAGTCTTGCTCGTATTCCGCCAGTGGCAGAGAAGAGTAAAAGGGAGACCTGATGGTTCATAGCCCTGAGGAACTTTGTCTCCCCAGCTTTGAACTCTGCTTTAGCAAGAAAAAAAAAGCCTGGGACTCCTCCAAAGTGTTACCTCCGGCAGGACAACACACTGCCCTGGGACACAAACCTGATGTAAACGCACGTTTCTCCTCTGGGAAGTTTAGATGGCAACTATTCTGTCCGTTGTTACAGCTGCCTTGCTCCTCTGCGGTACTGCTGTGACTACCGCCCCTATTTCACTATCCACGACAGTGAATTTAAGGAATACACCACCAGGACACAAGCTCCGTAAGTAGCCAGTAGACCCTTGCTACCCACTTGCCACTGGCTGTGTGAAGGAAACCCCGAGGTTAGCATTGTTCTGCATTTTCCCCCCTCTTTCTAGGCCAAACATTGTTGTGGGAGTCACAAACCCTTTCTTTATCAAAACTCTCCAGCACTGGCCACACATTCTTCGCGTCGGGGAGCTCAGGATGTCAGGTAAGGGTGGAACCGAAGTCCTGTTGTGCTGGTAGACCTCGTTAGAGGCTAGCAGCGAGCTGACGGTTGCAGTGCTAGCCATCGTTTCACACATCTCCATTCCTGTGAGAATTCCGGAGAAAGCAGAGGGAAGTCTAGACTCGGACTCAGCTGGTGTGCAGGGTGAGCACAAGCAATGGTGAAGAGGAATGGTTGCGAGGGTAACCTGCTGTGGTTTTTTTCTGAAGCATTAAGAAAAGGAGAAGTCCTTCCTGGGCAGGAAAGAAAATTGCACTCCGGGTTGAGGAGTGGGGTTTTTTGCAGTGCCTCCTTCACAGGTTCCTGCTTCAAAATTTGAGCAGGAAAGTCAGCGGACGAGAAGGCTTATGTGAGGGTGGAGTTAAGGGAGGATGTGATTTAAGATGTACGAGTGTGGGACTGGATGTTCTCAAGTGCAAAGTCTCTCGTGTGCGTGCGGTGGCTGCGGTGCGGGCAGATTCAGAGCCTGAACTAGTCATTTGATGTCTTCCCACAGGAGACCTGCCCAAGCAAGTTAAGGTGAAGAAGCTCGCTAAACTAAAAACTCTAGACACAAAACCAGGTGAGTTCTTTTGTCAGACGTCATTTAATTTTATTTACCCTTCCAGGTGGGGGATTTTGCAGGCGTTGCAGGCATGTGAACATTGCATATCTTATTCTTTCTGTCTCAACAAACGGACATTTTGGTGTTACCATCTTCTCACACACACAGTTCTCTGTGGTATTTAATGCAGAAAAAACCCTGCATCTTTGTTCTGAGATTGAAAAAGCCAAGTGAACAAATTATTTTAGTGTCAGGAGAACTTCTGATTTGCTTGATTTTATTTTATACATCATACCTGCTTTTTAGATGCGATGGAAGTCAAAGGAACTTGCTTACCTAGATACAGCTATCTGTCACTTAACTAACTGTTCAGCTCAGGCCTGGCCATAAGCTGACTCCAGTAAGTTACCTCACCATAAGCTTAGCGTAAGAAGGTCCTTGAGGTAGTTCAGTGTCATAGAATCATGGAATCCCAGGTTGGAAGGGACCTCGAGGGTCAATTGGTCCAACCTTTCTTGGCTAGAGCCCGCTCTAGAGGAGGTGGCCCAGCTCCCTGTCCAGCTGGATCTTGAAAGTGACCGATGTTAGGGAATCCACCGCTTCCCTGGGGAGATTATTCCAATGGCCGTTTGTCCTCACTGTGAAAAATTTTCCTCTTCTGTCCAGTCAGAATCTCCCCAGCAGTAACTTGTCCCCATCACCCCTCATCTTTCCCATGGGACTCCTTGTGAAAAGGGGGTCTCCATCTTCTCTGTAGCCACCCTTTAAACACTGGGATGCGGTGATGAGGTCTCCCCTGAGCCGTCTTTTCTCCGGGCTGAACAAGCCCCGTTCTCTCAGCCTGTCCTCGTGGGGCAGCTTCCCAGCCCTCGGATCATCTTGGTGGCCCTTGGTGGCCCCTCTCCAGCCTGGCCACAGCTTCCTTGTGTAGCGGGGACCAAAACCGAGCACCGAATTCCAGGTGTGGCCTGGCCAGGGCCGGGTAGAGTGGGATAATGATTCTTTGTCTCTGCGGGTGGTGCCCGTGTTGACGCAGCCCAGCATCCCACTGGCTTTCCCTGCCGCAGCAGCTCACTGCGCACTCACATGGAGCTTGTCCACCAGGACCCCCAGGGCCCTTTCCCCAGAGCTGCTCCCAGCTGGGTAGATCCCTGGTAGTGTCCTTTAATTCTGCGGTGAGTATTGGCTGCATTAGCAATTTCTTAATTTTTGTAATTATTTTTTTGTAATTTTTGTAATTATACACACAGAGAGCTGCCAGGGTTTGTGCTAGGAATTTCAATTCTGTTGTCCCTGCGCTATATAATCATATATAACCTAGAGTCTCCTTTAGATACTTGGGCAAAGTTTTGTTTTTAACTTGTGGGTTTTTTTCTGATTTTGGGGTTCTTTTTCATTCTAGGAATCTATACTTCTTATAAAACGTTTCTTCACAAGGACAAAACCCTGATAAAAAGACTGCTGAAGGTAAGCAGTTTCCACTCTATCCTGCGTCCTCTATGTCATTGTGGGAAAACCGTGCTAACAGCTTGGTTTAAACAGACAGAAGTCTCCAGAAGCGTGTAATGATTCAGTCAAGTATACTTGGACACGTTTATCAGGCCTGTTTTAAAATTTTTCACCTAATATTGTGGATTAAATGCTGGCGCTAATGATAAGCTAAGTGAGAACAATCCTTACCAAAGAATCGGAAAAGCCAGATTCTGCGTAGTGAAATGTGAACGGTAAGTGGAGTGTAAGCTAGAGAGTGGAACGGGTATTTTGGGCGGTTCAGTTTTCCAGGCTGCCCTGGAGTGGTTGCTTGCAGCCGGGGTGTTTGCGAGTTCTGCGTGGGTCTGCGTAACACAGAGCAGCACCTTTGCGACCGCGCTGCTTGTGCTTGCAGGGGATCCAGCGGAAACGCCCCTCTGAAGTCCAGAGTGCCCTTCTGAGGCGTCACCTCCTGGAGCTCACCCAGAGCTTCATTATTCCCCTGGTGAGTTGAGCAGAGGCTCGTCGGAGTGGTGTAAAGGTCTCCTGGAGCTGAACAGGAGACGCTTGAGTGACAAGTTTGGGCTTGCCCTCTTTTGTTCACCCGTACCTGAGCATCTGTAATAGGGTCAGGACGTGGCACTCTCCGCAGATGTTTTACTCCGTGGAAAAGAACTAAATGTCTCTTGAATGCAAATGTCGGTAATTAGCACAGGAGCCTGCAGGCTGGATATTCGGCACACCGCCCGTAAAGACAGAACATTGCTTGGTTCCTGCTGTGTAGGAATAGGCGTTCCGTGTTATTTGATTGTAATGCCACCTCTCTGCGCTTTTCAGCAGGTGGTCGAAGCAGATACGTAGGGAAGGGACGGGAGCCCAAAACACTCCTCTTCCCCTCTAACGTCGGAGTTCAACCCATTGCCAGTGTGAAACTTCCCTTCTGTCTTTGGGGAGCTTTTCCAGAGAGCTTAAGAGGCACGTCCACGAGGTGGTCACCACCCTCAGGCACATTTTAGTGAATGGTTTCTTTCAAGGCCTTTCCTGTCTAGTCCCACTAGAAAGCAGCTTTTTCGGTGACCATCCAGTTGGCCAAGTTTGGCTGCTCCACTTTCTTTTCTACATCATCCTAGGAGGGAGAGCATGGGAGGACAGAGCATCTTCTCAGACTCTAGTCCCTCCTGCCAACTTCTTTCCCCCTGACCTTTTCCCACACAGCACGCTTAGGCTTCTTACAGCACAGTTTTGGGACCTGGCCCCTGGTGGGAAACAAGCTGGGACACTTGGGCTCACGTAAAACGCAACTGTGAAATAAAAAACCAGAGAGAGAGGGCAGGAGGCTGTTGGTTGTGCCTGTGATGCATTGGAGAAGACCATCGCACTCGGTGACCACGCAAGAAGCTCCTCGATTGTTGTAACATCTTTTTTTTCTTTTTTTTTGCTATTTCTTCTCAGGAGCATTATATTGCAAGTCTGATGCCTCTGCAGAGGGCCATCACTCCATGGAAGGTATGTTCAATTTTCCAGTCGCTTCTGCTTTCCTTTGTCTGCAGGGATTGGGAATAGTTATGCCATATGCTGATCACGCACTCTGATACTCTGTGTGAACTTCCCTCGTTGAAGGAAGAGGGTTGTTACTCCTTTTAAAAAAAAAAAAAAAGGCTGAAACAAACATTGGGACAGATGCTTCCTGTTTTGCAGTAAGCTCAGCTATTGTGAATCTAATTTGAATTTTACTCACAAGGCTGGTTAAGATGTTCTTGCGTTTTTTTGTTCTCGTTGAGCCTGCCTTGTGCAGCCTCTTCCACTGTAAATATAGATCTCATTTCCCCCCCGTTTCTTTTGGGTGCCGTGTAACATGGTCTTTGTGTTGTGCAGAATCCTCCACAGATTCGTCCTTTCCGTCAGGAAGATTTCATGAAGACCCTCGAGCATGCTGGTCCCCAGCTGACCTGTGTACTTAAGGGTGACTGGTTGGGCCTCTACAGGTAGGAGTTTGGTAATTACTTGCCTTATCCCCTTAACAGCTGGTGCAGGTTATAATGAGCATCAACTCCTGAATTAGAATTGGGAGTAAAAAGGGAGTTTCAGGACAGAGACCGGTCACCTGAAAAACTCATGCCTGTGAGGAGTGGATTAACGGCTAATGGTCAGGAAAAGCAAATGCAGGGCAGAACCAATCCTCTGTTTTACATAATCTCTTAAATAAGTAGATACAGTTGGGTTTAGAAGCTGCCAACTCTCCACCTTCAGGAGCTTAAACTAAGCCCTCGCTGCTGGGGAGGAGGGGGACTCGTCTCTGACATCGGCTGTGCCGTTCATTGTCCTCCGGGGAATCTTTCATAGAATCATCATAGAATCATAGAACCATGGGGTTGGAAGGGCCCTCTGGAGATCATCCTGTCCAACCCCCCTGCCACAGCAGGGTCACCCACAGGAGGTGGCACAGGAACGCGTCCAGGTGGGTTTTGAATGTCTCCAGAGTTGGAGACACTCCAGAGTTGGAAACATTCCATTTCTTTTTGAAGCATCTGGTCCTGGGCAGAGGGGACATAAAGACTGGCAGGTCTTCATCCGGTGGCGGCTGTGTGTGTGTGCGCAGCGTTCCGGACAAGGGCCATTTCGTTCTTACTGCGTGACGGCCATGGTGGTGGAACACAGAGGGATGTCGTTCCTTCAGGGAAGAATTTAAGAGAGCGTGCGGGAGAGCTGGTCCATCGTTTCTGTAAAGGGTAATTAGTTATAAATGGGATGGAGGAGACACGTCACAATATGAGTAGGGAAGATCCAGAAATTGGATACCCAGTGGGAAGGGAAGTGGGCGATGGATGGCTATGGAGAAGGGAAAAAATTCCAGAAAGTGAGCAGAGGCAGTAATCACGGACCGGTATGTTTTGTTGCTGTAACAATGTTTGTACCATTTTGTGCTTTAATGTATTTAACAGAAAACCAGCCGTTCCACTCCTTATGGTGTGGGTGTGGTAGATTTAATTTGGGATATCTAATATTTCGAAAAACAGTAAGAAACAACAAGCTGTTTGAATAAATTAATTGAGGTTTGCCGGCAACTGACAAACGTGCAGAAGTTTGCGCGTTGCGGGGTTCTTAACTGTGTGAGACCTTGCGTGTGCGCTGTCTCTTGTGTTCCTAAGGCAAACCCTAAATTGACAAAATAAGTCTGCGGCAGGGTGGCATCTGGAGCTGCTGGCTGGGTTTGGGACTCGGCTGCGCTGGGAGAAGCACGAGCAAGAGTCCTTGAAGCTGCAAAAAGAGACTGTACGAACATCAGCCGGGTTCTGCGGGTGCGGTGCTCTCTGCAGGGGGCCCGGGGAAGCAGTTACAAGAGACACTCGCAGCAGAGGAAAATGCTGAAATACAGCGTTTGAGATATCCCTGCCGATAATCAGGGAGTTGCAAGGAACGTGCTGCTGAAGGGGCTGTTGCTCAGCTCTGCGTGGAATCTTAAACTTTCTCATCTTCTTTTCTCTCTCTGCTGCCACAAAGCCTTGTCTTTCAGTTAGCGGCTTTTCAATCCCATTTTGAATTTGATCTAAAATTCCGTAGCGCTGCGAGATGAAAACAGGTATTGTGCTGCCCCCTGTTCCTTTTCCTGCGTAGCTCATTACAGACAGAGGCTTATTACCGTGCTGTGCTGGGGAGGTGTAACTCGCACGTCCTTTGACGGAGCCGAGATGATACCGCTATGTAGGAGACATGTAAATCACCAATTATGTGGGACTTGGGTCCCTGCTGGCAAGTGGTTGAAAGCTTTAACTATCGGGAAAGGAGAGGAATTAAGATACTGCAGAGGAATGTGCTTCCCGTGCTGCACCGTCCCAGCTATCGTAACTCCCAAGGAGAAGTGGGCCAAAATAAGGCTAGAGAGGGCAAAGAGCATCGCTTCTTGCCTTGGCTGAGGCGTGAGCTGGAAGGTGTGAGTCCGGCAGGATTGTCCCTCTCTGGGTGACAATCTGCTAAAGCCGCTCAGCTGTATCGTGTTAATGCCTGGCAGAAGAGAAGCCTCTGGAGTAGACAAGATAGGAAAAGAGCGCATTAGCTCATAATCGGTTACTGTCCCTAACGACACCGTGAGTCAGGATGTCTTTTGCTCTCAGGTCTGTGCCTGCTGCGGTAGGGAGGGGGATCTGTGTGCCGTGGAGCCAGCCTCCTTCGCTGGGTCCCCCTCTGTCCCCTCCTCACCGTCACCTCTCCTTCTGCAGGCGTTTCTTCAAGTCTCCCAACTTCGATGGCTGGTACCGCCAGAGGCACAAGGAGATGACCCAGAAGCTGGAGGCCCTTCATTTGGAGGCGATCTGTGAAGCGGTACGTTCCAGCTCCAGGTGTTCAAACCAAGGCCAGGTGGTGCCTTCTCCGGCCTTGGAACCCGGGAGATGGGGGCACTGCTGCCCTGCACGCTGAGTGACGCCCCCCGACTCTGTGCTGATGGAGGGGGACGGTGCTTCCTGCCCTCGGGAGTGACCGCGCTGCCTCGCGTCTGTCGGCGCAGAGGGACGGCAGCACGTGTGAGGGACAGGAACAGCAGCGGCTCAGCTCCCCGGCTTTGCCGGCCAGCGCAGGTCCTGCTCTGGCCGCTTCTGTTGACTATTGTTCATTCATCAGGCCCTTCCCAAGCCAACAGAGTGCCAGGCTGGAAGCGTCACCTCTTGCTGGCTTCCTTAATGCCTAATAAACGGGTAGGATGTTTAGTAGTGACTGCTGGTACAGTTCCTTAAAGGGAGCAGCGGCTGGGGGAGTCCCGGGAGCTCCGGGGTCCTGCCCAGGGGCATCTTCAGCTGCAGCGCTGGCTTCGCCGCTCGGCAGAGCGGGTCCTGGGGCGGGGGGGGCAGTGCCAGAGCTGGCTCCTGTTCTCACAGGCCCGACCCTGGCAAATAGATTGAAATTCCGAGCACAGCACAAGATCCCTGGTGCTGGCTGGGGGAGGGGAGCCCTGCGCTGCCTGCGTGTTGCTGCGTCTGTCCTTGATTCTTCTCTTGCAGTCAAGAGCTTCGTGCCGTCATGGTCAGAACGGTGGAGACAGCTCTGTCTTGCTCATTTAGGCTTAAGTGCTGTCAGCAGAGTTGTGAAAGAGGATGAGAAACCTCCTCCTCGCTTTTATTTCAGGCTTTGCTTAGGGGTATCTCTTTGAGAAAAGCTTCTGTTAAGAAGAAATGTCCCTGAAGAAAGCTGTTCTCTCTCTTTAGAACATTGTGGCCTGGATGAAGGACAAGTCTGAGGTGGAGATTGTAGACCTCGTGCTAAAACTTCGCGAGAAGCTGGTAAGTTTCCCTCCTTTGGTCCCGCGCGCCTGCCTTTCTGTCTGTGTCTCTGTGGCAGGGAGAGACCAGGGACCTGGCTCACACTTGTTGCTTGGAAAGCTTTGTTCTCACTCCCTGATTTGGAGAACTGGCAAATGGGACAGTCACAAAACTTTAGTGTTTGTGTAGAAAAGGATTCGAAGTTCTGACTCTTTTCATCTCCCTGAGGCTCAGGGGACAGTTTCCTGCCTCTTGTCTTGTACCCCGAACTGAAGAGACACCTGAAGTTTGCTCAGAGCGGAAAGAGGAATGTTGAAGCTGTTACAGAATTCCTCCGTTTCTCTCCTCTGTCTCCCTGTAGGTACGAGCCAGGTGCCAGCACCTCCCTGTGAAGGAGGAAACTCTGCAGCGCGTGGGCCTGTACATTGAGACCATCATTGGCTCCTTGCCGGAGGACCTCCAGACCGTGCTGCACCACCACTGAGCGCGGCGACGGGACTCTCTTGGAGAAGGAAGGGCCGTCCCACCCGGCTCCGAGCTGCGGGCAGCCGCACTTGCGTTTGGAAAGGAAAGTTCTTCCCCGATCCAGCCAGCGTGAGCTGATCTGGACCTTGCTCCCAACCGCGGATGATTTTGAGCACGTGAGCGGGTGGGTCAGAACTGCGGCAGAAAATGGGGAACCGTGTGCCCTGTTCTCTGGCTAGTCCTGCTTCGAGGAGCTGGGTCAGGGGACTGGAAATGAGAAACTCTGCCCTGGGTGGCTGCTCGTAGGTCGGAAAGTGACAGCCAGGCTTCCAGCAGCATGTGATAGGCTGTGCAAAACACGCGTTGCCCATGTATACACATCCATCTTTGGCTACTGCTTGGGCTCTCAGAATTCCAGTGCCGTCATCCTGCCTGGAAGGAGCAGGACCAGCCCTGTAGGGGGGAGTTGTTTTCAGGCTGGTAACGAGAGAGACGCTGGTCCCCACACATACAGATGACGTGGAAAAATTGTCGCTGCCCGTTCAGCAGCCTGACTCATGCCGGCAAGAGCTTCAGCCGTGCTGGGAGTGGGAGGATGAATCGCTGGACGTGGAAGGCTGTTGTTTTTTCTCCAAGGCAGAGACAGAGAAGAAGAAGAAGGGGCTGGCGCAAGGATCAGAGCTCTCCAAAGATCACGGCGGGGTTCTGTGTGAACGACAATCGCTACTGGAGCTCCACAGAGAGGAGCTGGTCTCCAAATGTAATTTATTCTGCTTGAAAAATCGAGTTTGTGTGCTCTAATAATGTACAAGAGAGCCGGAGCTCTGCCTTGGGCCATGAGATGTTTCACGTGGCCAGCCCACTTGCCGATAAAACGTGTTGGAGAGTCCGATTTGTACAGCCTGCGTCAGCCTTGCCGAGGGGGAGCTCCCGGAGCGGCCCGTGCGTGGGGGCGGTGGGCAGCAGCCTCTCCGGCTCCCTTCTGGGCTGAACGTAGGAAAGACTTGAGGCTCCGCTACCAGTTTTGGAGGCAGCTGCCCTCTGCCCGAGAGCGCGATCGTTCTGCCAGCGGCCTTGGAAATGGATTTGCCGTAACCCCAGGGCTGGTGGCTGCTGCTGTGACTCCATTTCACCATCTGCCCCTCTGGCCGGGGCCTGAGCGTTTGCCTAAAGCAGGGGTTTGAGGATGGGGTTGGCAGCCTGATGCTCTGTGGGAAGCCCTGGAGCGTCCCGTTGCTCGCGGCGGGAGAGTTTGGCATTTCAGCCCAGATCTGCGCAAAGCTCCGTCGGTGCCGGTGCTCGCGGGGTGGGAGCTGTGCGGTCCCTGGCAGTCCCTGCCCGTCGCTGCACCGCCTCGGCGCTGGAGAGGTGTCGGTGGGACTCGGGGGTGGCTGAACCCTTCTTGCCTTTCCCTTCCAGAGCCAGGCAGGGACAGTGCGGGGACAGCGGGAGGCTGCTCGGTTCCCCACCGCCTCCAGCCTGGAAGCGGCCGGGTGAGGGGACGCGGCCGTGCCTCCCCCCAGAAACCACTTCTGTACGGAGCTCCCCAGCGGCAGCGCTGCCTGTACAGTGTATATTCTGTATATAGAGCTCGCGTGCGCGTCCGTGCAATAGCTCTGCAGTGACTGTGGTGGACCCAAGCGCTAATGTATAGTAGAAAATATTAGTTAAAAAAAAAAAAATTAAGCCGAGCTGCGTCCTGGTGTTGCGGGTTAGTAGATCTCTTTGGTTAGGAGCGGGGTTCCTCTGCGGAGGCGCGGTTGAGCTTGGTTGCTCGTGGCCATCCGTCTCCATTAGACGTCTGTCCCGGGCTCTCGGTCAGCGTGGAGGCTCCAGTCTCCTTTGGGAGACTTCTCCGTAGGGTTCACTAAGCCCAGCGCTGCAAAGGGCGACTCTCACCCGCCTCCTGCGTCCCTCTGCCCTACCCACGGCGCCTCGGAGGCGCCCGCAGAGCCGACGCTGCGTGGGGTGGAGGGTCCTGCGCTCAGAAGCCTCGGGACCAGCTGCTTGGGGCAAACAGATCCCCTTATGGTGCATCGCGGAGCTCAGGTGCACTTCAGGCTGCCCTCTCCTCCCCGTCTCCGTACCCGCCGGAGTCCTTTTGGCTCCTGTGTGCCGGTTGCCGCTGTTGTGTGCGCTGTTTTCTCTCTACCCCCCAGCCACGTCGCCGCTCCTTCAAGGATGGGTTTGTCCTTGGTGGCTTTTGGTCCTCCAGAGACCCTGGCGCTCCTGGGTGAAGCTCTTCACCTCTTTCTACCTGGTTATTGATTGTCGGCTTTTTGTCAGCCTGACCAGGATGACACCCTCATTTTAACACCCTCTGTAGGTGCTGCTTTGTCTCCTTCCCTTTCGCTGGGCTGGGATTGTGGTGGCCCTGCCGCTGCGTGCCCTGGTGGCGCCCAGCCTGCAGCACCGGCCGTGGGGCTGCCCCACGCTTGTCCAACGGGATTTTCACAGAAACGTGGTGCTGCTGCAGAGATGGGGAGCGTCACCCGTGTTTCAGTCTCGTGGTTCGCCTCTCTTCTGCTCCCCCAGCCTCCTTGCCCTTTTCCAGCCCTTCCTTTGCTCTGGGAACCTGCTGGAGTGGGATCCGAGGTTGACCCAACTTGTCCCCGTCGCTGCGTACGTCCGCCAGCCCGTTTGCTTCCATTCCTACCTGCGGAACCTTTGCTCCCCTGCGGTGGGTTTGTTCCTGTTCCTCCCGGCAAGACTCAGCCTCGTTATTTTCTCTCCCAGCCGCCGCGTGGGAGAGGGTCGTACCGCAAACGCCGGCGGTGCCCACCTGGTGCCCGCAGGAGGGAGCCCCGGGTGCTCGCAGCATCACGACGCGTGCACTGCCCGAGCGAACGCGGGGCCGCGCCTGGCAGCCCTCCGTCCCCCACCTCCCGCACGGGCCCACCCTGACACCCAGCAAGTCGTCTGCCTTCCCCCCCGCGTCGTCTTCTCTACCAACGCAGCGCCGGGGGCCAGAGGCTGTGCCCGGAGCCGGGTCGGTGCCTGAGCGCGCACCCTCGTCGTCTTGTCCTGGTTTTGGCGGATTGGCCAATATCAGAACGACAGATGGCCCTCCGCCCCCTCCTCAGAGAGGAGAGGAGGAGATGAGGGAATTTACGAGTTTAGAAAAAGAGCTAAACTACTTTAATGAAAAGTAATAATAAATAAGAAAATAAGAAATAATAATAGAATAAAAAAAAAAGTATACAATATATACAAAACTGTATCCAGCTCCCAGGATGACAAGCGCATCGCCAGCACACACAGGGAAAGTCCCAGACTGGAGTCAGCGACGGACAGGAGCTGAATTCCGGAATGAGAGTCAGGAATTCTCGGATCGGGATCGAAGGCAGATGAACAGACAGGGTCCTCCTCAGACGTCAGCCATGGAAGGAAGACAAGCCAGAGCCCCCTTGGCCCTTTGATCCCTCAGCTTTTATCCTGAGCGTGATGCCGATGGGCTGGAACACCCCGTTGGTCAGTTTGGGGTCACCTGTCCCGTCCGCTCCTCCCTGCAGGTGGGACCCCTCTGCGCTTCTCCGCTTCCGACCCTCCAACGGGACAAACAGCGAAGTTACCTGACCTTGGGTGTTACAGCAATAAGTATAAGAGCCTGTGTGTGCCCCATTCCCTGGGATAATCAGGTCTTACCACTCTGAGAGCGAACAGTTTCTGAACAATATGCTGTTAATTTCAGAGTTTAGTGAGTTAGAAGAGGCCCAGCTAAAAAGTAAAATTACAAATCAGAAAATTGGTTCTGTTTTACCTCAAACCAGGACACTTCTGCAGGGCTCAGCAGCCACTGGCTCACCGTCCCGTCGTCTTGTAGCCGTTCCTCAACAGCCCAAACATCCTCCTTCATAGAATCACAGAATCATAGAATCATAGAACCATGGGGTTGGAAGGGACCTCTGGAGATCATCCCCTCCAACCCCCTGCCAGAGCAGGGTCACCCGGAGCAGGTGGCACAGGAACGCGTCCAGGCGGGTTTGGGATGTCTCCAGAGTTGGAGACTCCCCCACCTCTCTGGGCAGCCTGTGCCAGGGCTCTGCCACCCTCAGGGTAAAGAAGTTCCTCCTCATGTTTAGGTGGAACTTCTTATGCTCAAGTCTGTGCCCATTGCCTCTTGTCCTGTCCCCGGGTACCACTGAGAAGAGCCTGGCCCCATCCTCCTGACACCCACCCTTTAAGTATTTATAAGCATTGATAAGATCCCCCCTCAGCCGTCTTTTTTCCAGACTGAAGAGACCCAAATCCCTCAGCCTTTCCTCATAAGAGAGGTGTTCCAGTCCCCTCATCATCTTTGTAGCCCTTTGCTGTCCCCTCTCCAGCAGTTCCCTGTCCCTCTTGAACCTGGGAGCCCAGGTTCTGGTGCTGCTCCTCTCGACTGTGTGTGTTTGGCTTTGCATTCCTCCTTTGCAAGGTCAGCTCCTGTTTCCTGCAAATCACACCCACTACCATCCTTCTCACTTTCCTCCGGAGGCTCCTACGCACCGTCCGTTTTTCCCTCTACCCCCCTCATCTTCTAACAGGCTGTTCTGCTCTGGCCCGGTCGTCAGTCCTGGTTCTCGTGTCTGTGCTGAGCCTGGGACCTTGTCCCTGTCCCCCCCCCCAGCAACGTCTGCGTTGCGCTGCTGGCAATAACCAACTTTTAAATGACTCGGAGTCCTTGTCCCCTCCTCACCTCCATTTCTGGTGGCACAGGAGTCCCAGTGGTCACCAGACAGCACGCTGATGGGTGGCAGATGGGACGCTTCCCGTAGGCACCCTGGAAGGAGCCACTGCCTACCCAGCACCCAGTCGGTCCATGCTCCCCCCTCCCCTGTGTGGCAGCCCCCGTGGTCCCCCCATCACCCCACCGCAGCCTTGTGGGCTCTCGCACCCCTCTGCTCACCGGTACCTGAGCCCAGCTCAGCGCCGGCTCCATCCCCACCCTCAGCACCTTTCCATGGCACCTTGGCTCTTGCCCTGGGCTCTCTTCCCTGAGCCAGAGGCCTCCAAGGGCTCTTTGGTGACGTTTGTGACAGCTGATGACACAACGGGGGTGAGCGTGGCCCCATCACCACCCCCCGAGGGTTTGTTTTCACGTAGGTTGGTGGTGCTCGAGCACTCCCAGCCCCAGAAGTCGAGGTGGTGTGAGCAAGCGGCCGGGCTGATTTTAATTTGATGGGGGAGAAGCTGGGGCCTGGCAGGAGGCTGTTGGGGCAGAACCATCCCCAGCCACGGCTCCTTCATCTCTGTTGACGTGGCCTTGGCCAGGAACCTCCCCCCGAGGCAGGACGGAGGCACGAACCGCCTGTTTGTTACTTATCCAACAGCAGCAAAGGCCAGGGGCACCTCAACCATCACACCTTTATTTGTAAGCACCTTCTCCCGAGCCCCGCAGAGGAATTGGGATTGTTCCCTGGCAGAATGTGGAACCGAAACAAGCCCAAACGAACCAGAAAGAACCGCCACCTTCCCTGGGGTAGTCGCAGTCGATGTTCAGTCGCTGGAAGGTCTGGGGGCTGCCAAACTGTGTGCCACCAGCCTCCTCCCGCGGCACCTGAATGCTCCCACTGCTGCCAACAGCCGCGTCGCTGGTGGCGCAGGACATGAGCATCCTTCTTCCAGCCCGTCCCACCTCCATCTCCCCTGCAGTGACGGGTTTTGCCGTCTGGGTGGTGCAGGGGGTGGGAAGCCGGGCTGCCTCCAGCAGCGAGGGGCTACGGGGGGGGGGGGCTTCCCGCCAGGGCAGAGCCACCGCAGCCCCCAGCGCTGGCGGAGACCTGCCCGCGTCCTCCTGTGCCTTGTTCCGACCCTCCCAGGCACGAAGGGTCCAGAGAGACCCTGCCCGGCTCCGGCCGGGCTGCGGGGAGCTGCCGGGGACGCGCAAATCCCACCGAGGCTTCGGGGCGGCCCGGGCGAGGGGGCAGCCTAAGGAACGGCCCCCAGCGACTCGTCGTAGAAAGCCTTGAGGCCGCGGGGGTGGCGCAGGGAGGGTCTCTCGCCCACCGCCTCCTGACGGAAGTTTCGCCTCATCCAGCCGTAGGCCAAACTGTGCAGGAAGCCCTGGAGGGGGACAGTCAGGGCCTGCGGGAGAGAGAGGGCAGCGGCGGGCGCTGCCTGTACCTGCCCCTGGGCCGCCAACCCCATCGCCCTCCACAGGCGGGGGGTCAGCCCCTCTGAGTGCACAGGCGGGGGGACACGGCAACCACAGAGCGGCGGGGGCTGGAAGGGCCCTCCGGAGCCCATCCCGTCCCACCCCCGGCCAGAGCAGGGTCACCCGGAGCAGGTGGCACAGGAACGCGTCCAGGGGGTTTGGGATGTCTCCAGAGACGGAGACTCCCCCACCTCTCTGGGCAGCCTGTGCCAGGGCTCTGCCACCCTCACAGGAAAGAAGTTTTTCCTCATATTCAGACAAAACGTAATACTCCAGTTTGTGCCCGTTGCCCCTTGTCCTGTCCCCGGGCACCACTGAGAAGAGTCTGGCCCCGTCCTCTTGCCTTTAGCTCTTGCTGAGCATTGATGAGATCCCTCTCAGCCTGCTCCTCTCCAGCTGAACAGCCCCAGGGCTCTGGGCCTGTCCTCAGCAGACAGATCCTCCATCCCCTCAGCATCATTGTAGCCTCTGCTGGACTCTCTCCAGCAGTTCCCCGTCCTTCTGGAACTGGGAAGCCCAGAACTGGCCCCAGTGCTCCAGCTGTGGCCTCCTCACAGGAGGATGCGTGGATTCTTGGAGGGAAGGGATGCCATCCAGAGGGACCTGGACGGGCTGGAGAGGTGGGCCCACGCCAACCTCATGAAGTTCAACAAGACCAAGTGCAGGGTCCTCCATCTGGGCCGGGGCAATCCCAAGCACCGATACAGGCTGGGCAGCGACTGGCTCAGAGCAGCCCTGAAGAAAAGGACTTGGGGGTGCTGGGGGACGAGAGGCTCAACACGAGCCGTCAGTGGGCACCAGCAGCCCAGAAAGCCAATGGCATCCTGGGCCGCATCAGGAGAAGCGTGGCCAGCAGGGCGAGGGAGGTGATTCTCCCCCTCTGCTCCACTCTCCTGAGACCCCACCTGGAGCACCGCGTCCAGTTCTGGAGCCCCTACTACAAGAGAGATACGGACGTGCTGGAACGTGTCCAGGGAAGGGCCACGAGGATGATCCGAGGGCTGGAGCACCTCTCCTATGGGGACAGACTGGGAGAGTTGGGGTTGTTCAGTCTGGAGAAAAGGTGGCTCCGAGGAGACCTTAGAGTGGCCTTCTGGTATCTTAAGGGGGCCCACAAGAAAGCTGGGGAGGGACTTTTTAGGATGTCAGGTAACGGTAGGACCAGAGGGAATGGATCAAAACTAGAGAGGGGTCGATTCAGACTGGACGTTGGGAAGAAGTTCTTCCCCATGAGGGTGGTGAGACACTGGCCCAGGCTGCCCAGAGAGGTGGTGGAAGCCCCATCCCTGGAGGGGTTCAAGGCCAGGCTGGATGGGGCTCTGAGCAACCTGATGCAGTGGGAGGTGTCCCTGCCCCTGGCAGGGGCTTGGAACTAGATGATCTTTAAGGTCCCTTCCAACCCAACCCATTCTGTGGTTCTGTGCCCCCCAGGAGACCGCTGGCTGCCTTGGCCACAAGGGCACAAGGTGGCCTTCCTCGTGGTGTGGTGAACTAAGCCAAGGCAAACACCTGGGCAGAGCTGAGGAGCAAAACGCCAACCACCAAACCAGGGGGAAGAGCCCTCCCGCCCCCCCCAGCCCCCTCATCCCACCGGGCTCCCCCCACCCCATCACCTCTCACACGTCTGATGGGGACAAATGTCCCAGCTCCGGAGCCCAGGAAACCAGGTTTTTACTTACCGTAGCAATGTAGAGGACAAAGACCGAGGCAGGTTCGATGCTGGTGAAGGAGAGGAGGGTGAGGAGGAAGGCTGCGGATGGAAGACAAAAGAAGGACACACCTTGGTCTCCCTCTCTCTGAGAATGCTCCATTGGGAGTTCCCCTCTCCAAGTGGCTCTTCCCCTGTCACAACCTATTTCCCGTGGCACAGGGCTCTACGCGGGACAAGCACCGATGTGTACGACGAGGTCCTTCCCAACACGCTGCCCAGGGACCTTGGGGAACTCACAGAATCACAGAATCTTCATGGTTGGAAGGGACCTTTGAGATCATCGAGTCCAACCATACACACACACAAAAAAATCCCAAAAAACCAAAAAACACCACGAAACAAACCACACCCTACAATCTCTGCCACTAGAGCGTGCCCTGAAGTGCCAAATCTAGACGTTTCTTAAATACCTCTAGGGATGGTGACTCCACCACCTCCCCGGGCAGGCTGTTCAGTGCCTGACCACTCTTTCAGTAAAGTCATTCTTCCTAATATCCAATCTAAACCTCCCCTGCCGCAGCTTCAGGCCATTTCCTCTGGTCCTGTCATTGTTCACCTGGGAGAAGAGGCCAACACCCTCCTCTCTACACCCTCCTTTCAGGCAGTTGTAGAGGGCCATGAGGTCTCCCCTCAGCCTCCTCTTCTCCAAACTAAACATGCCCAGTTTGGGCATGGTCTTGGTCTCCAGACCCCTCACCAGCTCGGTCGCTCTCCTCTGGACACGCTCCAGCACCTCAGTGTCCCTCTTGGACAGGGGGGCCCAGAACTGAACACAGCGCTCGAGGTGAGGCCTCACCAGTGCCGAGCACAGAGGCACCATCACTTCCCTGCTCCTGCTGGCCACGCTGTTCCTGATACAAGCCAGAACGCTGGTGGCCTTCTTGGCCACCTGGGCACACTGCTGGCTCATGTTAAGCTGGTTGTCCACCAGCCCCCCCAGGTCCCTTTCTGCCGGGCAGCTTTCCCACCACTCTTCCCCAAGCCCGTAGCGTTGCTTGGGGTTGTTGTGACTGAAATGCAGGACCTGGCGCTTGGTCTTACTAAACCTCATACCGTTGGCCTTGGCCCATGGATCCAGCCTGCCCAGGTCCCTCTGCAGGGCCTTCCTGCCCTCAAGCAGATCAACACTCCCACCTGGTTTGGTGTCGTCTGCGAACTTGCTGAGGGTGCACTCAATCCCCTCATCCAGATCATCGATAAAGATATTAAACAAAACCGGCCCCAAAACCGAGCCCTGAGGGACACCGCTGGTGACCAAGTGACTGGTGACCAACTCATCGCCACAGGTCCCTGTGAGGCTGAGAGCATAAGTGGGCTCCCAAAGGGATGAGAGATTGATTAAAGACAGGTCCCATCAAACACGATCCACCCTCCTGCTCAGGAGATGCTGCCGGAAAAGCCTGTCATTGTAGGAGCCGGGGGGGGTTAAACCAGCCGCCGGCGGGACTCGGGGCTGGCTGCCCTCTCGTGCTGGGCCTGCCCGGCCATGGGGTCCCCCAGACACGGGGGGCTGAGCAGTCCTCCAGCCTCAGCCTCTTCTCTCGGGCCTGGGTGTTGTCTCAGCCCAGGAAGGAAGGTGCCGGAGCGGGCGCTGCGGCGGCTCCTGCCTGCCGGGGCCGCGGGGGCTGCGCGCCATCCCCACCCTCAGACCTGCCTGGAGCCCAGCAGAGCAGGAAAACCAGCTGGAAGTAGTGAGAGACGTTGCTGACGCTGCGGATGCTCCTGCCTGCGAAGCCGTCCTTCTCCAGGGTCAGCAAGGGCTCGGCGGCGTTCCTCCGGCACCGGAGCTTCACCCTGCGGTACAGGAGCTGGGCGGCAGGAGCGGCGTCGGCCGGGCCCCGCGCTCGCCCCGCTGTGCCGATGCCTTACCGTGCAGCAGCTCAGCACCAGCAGCAGGTACAAGAAGAAGATGATTTTCCCCTCCAGGCCCACGTCCTTCCTACCTACGTACTGGGAGGCAGCGGGAAATCAAAATGGACCCAAGCGGCTCCTTCCACATGGGCAGGGTTGAGCCGCGCCACGAGCCCCACGGCACCGGAGCAGCCAGCGCCGGGGCTGGGAGCTGCCCCTCTGCCTCCGCTCGAACAGGGACACCCCTGCCCCATCTCTCCATCAGCATCTGCCCACACACCATGGACCCGCTGCCTTCCCGGTGCCCTTCCGAGCCCCCCCTGCCCTCGGCAGCGTTGGGCAGTGGGGTCGGGGGTGCCGGTCGGGGAGAGGGACCGGTGGGTGGGATGGGCACCCGGCAGCGCTCACCTGGAAGCAGAGATCCTGGGCACGGCGGATGAGGAGCAGGCAGCTGCAAGGACAGAGGATGCTGGTGGCGGTCCCCTAATGCCACAGCATCCTCCCTGGGGCATTTTTGATTCCTTCCCCCACCCCAAAGCCTCCACCGCCCGGAGGTGTCCCTTGCAGGGGCCGTGCTGTGCCCAAGCCCATTGGGAAGGGAGGGGGTGCCCACCCCCGGCTCCCCCCTCGGCGCCGGGGAGGCAGGGCAGGGGGGTACCTGGAGCAGTAAAGGCTGTAGGTCTCGTGGGAGCGGTTGCCTTTCCACGGCACGACGGGCTCGATGGGTCGTGGGGCGATGTCGGTGGTGGAGGTGCCGCGGGCCACCAGCTGTCCCAGGAGCGTGAGCGCCGGCACCAGCCTTGCAGGGAGAGGCGGAGGTGAGCGCATCCATCCCGGCGGCCGCTGCCCCGCAGCCCCGCTCGGGGCGGAGGGGGGCTCGGGGCCGGCGGCTGGCACCTACCAGGCCAGGATGTAGGGCAGCCCCTGCCACAGGCTCTCCAGGCACCCGCTTCTCTCCTGCAGGGAGGAAACCGCCGGTGACCGGAGCGTGAGGCTCCAGCCCCCCTCCACCAGGGGTGGGGGAAGCCACAGGGGCAGGGGCTGCCCTCGGATCCCCCCGCTGCTCCCCGGGTGCGGGAAGGGCGATGCTCGGCCGCACCAGAGCTGGGGGCCGCCGACCTGCAGAGCTGCGACGCGCCAGGCTCTCCAGCCCTGGACGGTGCGGTAGGCTTCGTACGCGTAGACAACCACCATCAGGAACGAGACCGCGTAGAAGGTCTGGGGGAGGAGAGGGAGAACGGGCTCCTGCCGCACCCCGTGTCCCAAAGGCACCTTCCCCCGTCCCTCCTCGGGCTCTGCACCCTGACGTCCCCGCCGTCCCCCCGACGTCCCCCCTGTCCCCCCAGCAGCAGCCGTGGAGCACGGGAGCAGCTCTCTGAGATGCGGCACCAAACCCAAATGGCCCCGTGCCGTCCCTGTGCCCAGCCCGGGGAGGGGGACAGGGTGGCAGCAGCACTGACCACCCGGGTCCGTCTGTCTGTGCTGGGCTCTAGGTGGCACGAACGGCTCTAGGTCGGCAGGCCTGCAACCACGGTGATGGTCGCCCTGTGCGCCACGCCGCCGGGCCGGCTGGTATGTGCAAAGCGGAGCAGAGCTGGCCCCGCGGTGCTGAGCCCCTTCTGGTCCCCGTCCCCGTGTGTGGCTGAGGCAAAGGCCCCGTCGCCAGCGGGATGAGCCTGGTGGCACTGCCCGCCACGGGGTCCATGCCCCAGGCAGGGCAAGAGGAGCCGGTGGAGCCGCAGGCTCCGGGCAGAGCCGGGCTCTGCCGTGCTCTGGGGCGTGTGAGAAGCTGCATTTGGGTTCACCATCCCAGAGCTGCGGGCAGGGCACGGCGGGGGCGAGAGGGACGCTGTGGGGGGGGGACACGGTGCTCTCCTCACTGGGGCTGGGGAGGAACAGTGGGCAGAAACACTGGGCATATTTCCCCAAGGAAACGGTGGCTCAGGACAGTGACGGGGGAAGAGGAGCCATTTCTCAGTAGGAAAAGCAGTTCCCCACCCGGGGAGTTCCCCGGGGACACTCCAGCCCGCAGCCGGGTCTCAGCCGTTCCTGGCGGTACAGGGGGGGGTGCCCGGCCCCGGGGTGCGAGGTGACCCCCTTACCGTGGCCAGCATCTGTCCGTAGGGGCAGGCGGCGTACGCCGGGATGAAGAGCCGGGCTGGCAGCAGCTGGATGGTGGCTGTGCCCAGCAGCGCGGCGGCGGCCAGGAAATCCGCCAGGG
The DNA here is from genome assembly GCA_008658365.1 of Alca torda. Lineage (NCBI taxonomy): Eukaryota > Metazoa > Chordata > Aves > Charadriiformes > Alcidae > Alca > Alca torda. Next base: position 987,871 of record CM018076.1, read on the forward strand.
CGAGGAGGAAAAGGGGGCGAAGCTGGGGGACGGGACACAGCGTTAGCTCCGGCTGGCAGTGTCACCCCGGCGGCAGCAGCCTCTCCCCGGCTCTGCAGAGCTGCCACCGCCGCGTCCCTCCCCAGACTGGCTGGGAGCGGAGCTGGGACCAGCTGCTCCCTGGGGAGGCTGGCGCGAGCATCCCGCATCTCCTACCCCCCTCCAGCCCCACTGTGCAGCAGCCGGTGCTGGCCCGGCTCTGCCTGGGGCTTAACCGGGTCCGAAACCCATCCCTGCGCCCCTGGGAGCCAGGGGCACTCACCTGGATGTGGCAGCATCGCCTCCGCCGGGAGGTGACAGCGAGGACCGACCCACTGCCCAGGAGGCTGGAAGAGACGGGGCTGGCGGTTAATGTCCCGGCGGAGCAGAGCTGTCGGTGCCCCAGCACGGCGGCTCCCAGCTGAACCCATCCCGGCGGGGACCCTGCGCTCGGTGTCCCCCGAGACGGGCAGGGGCTGGCAGGGGCGCGGGGGGTGGGGGGTCCCCTCCCTACCGAGCCCCGCGGGGCCCAGCCATGGCCGACGGGCCGGGGGCAGAACCCACCTCAGCAGTGAGGCCGGCAGGTGGATGCACGTCAGCGCGAAGACCTGAGGGAGAGAGACTGAGAGGAGCCGCAGCGGGAGCCTCGGCTGCCCCAGGAGGACACAGGGCTTCGGGCATCCCTGGCCGAAGCAGCAGCGGGCGGCCGGTGCCCGTCTGTCACCACAGAGTGGGCAAATCCAAGGGAAAAACGCGTCTTCCCTGAGAAGTTGTGCCCGGGAGCCCTTGGCTGGTGGCTGGGCACAGCGGAGGGGCCGGTGGCCAGTTCCTTGCCAGCCCCGCGGTGCTGCTGCACAGGACGGGCCCCTCGGCCACGGCTGCAGGGGGGGGTTTCCCTGCTGCATCCCCCTGAGCTTCCCTGGCCCCAGCGCCCGGGTTTCCCTCGCCTGGGGCTGGGGAGCGCCGGGAAGCCGTGTCCCGCCCCGGAGCTGCCAGGAAGGAACCGGAGCCCCCGCCGGAGCCGGACGGCTGCAGGGCCGGTGGGTAACGCAGAGACCACGGAGCAGGAGCAGCCACCCTGGGAAGTGCCGTTGGGGTGAGCACGAGCCCGCAAAGCCCTGGGCCGGGCAGCCGGGACCCCTTCGCGGGCAGCCGGGACCCCTTCGCTGGAAGCCGGGACCCCTTCACTGGAAGCCGGGACCCCTTCGCTGGCAGCTGTGGCCACCTTTACAGCACCCCACGGCGTTGCCCCCATCTCCGGCGTGAGGGAAGCCCCCTGGGCCGGCGCAGGCAGGGGAGGCCTGAGCATGGGCGGCAGCGGCTTTCCCAGCGTTTCCCACAGGCACACGCCTGGGTCCGAAACCCATCCCTGTGCCCTGGGAGCCAGTGGCACACGCCTTTACCTGGTTATCCGAGAGAGCCGACGGCTGTTCCTCCTCGTTCGCCATGACCAGGCGGCTGGGACCCGAGAGCCTGCCCGTCTCCTCTCCGCCACCCGGCACAGCCTGGGGTCCCTCCGGCTGCACCGGCGCAGCTCCCGCAGCCGCTGCCGGCTCCACACCCTGTCTGCGGGGACACGGCCGCGGCGCAGCCGGAGGAACCTGCCCGGCCGGGGCGGCAGGAGCTTCCCCGCGGCCCTGCAGGCTGCTACGTGCGAGCCCTGCGAGCGGGGAGGGCATCACCCCTGGTGCTCGCAGAGCCCGGGCGAACGCGCGGCGGCCTCCCTCGCACCTCCCTCTCGCAGGCCGGCGAGGCGCAGCTCCCCGCGGGCGCAGGCGCGAGCGTGGCCCTTCTCCATCCCCGGCACCTCCCGGCTGCTCGCTGCCAACCAGCGAGTGCGTACGGGCGTCCCCGCAGCTGCTGCTACAGGCGCGGGCAGACTTCTCCGTGCAAAAAGGGGAAACTGAGGCACGGGAAAAGGGTCAGAGGAAGCCTGTGCAAGCAGCCCCAGTGCCCTGGCCAGCGCTGAGGCAGCAGACGGTGCCAGCGTGCTACGGTCGGGCCACTCTGCCCACACCGGGCGCGAGCGGGGCGACAGGAGGGCTCGGTGCAGGTGCCTCTGCAGGATGCGGCCACGACGCGGCCCCACCGGCTGCTCGCAGCGGGAAGCTCTGGGAGGAAAAGCCCCCGCGTGTGTGTGGCAGACACTGCCGAGAGCAGCAGAAATGCCGCTGGCGGGGGGAGAGGTGCCAGCCGGGACAGGATGCCACCACGCCGGGGAGGGCAACCGTGGCTGCGGCCCCCGACGGCACGGGGAGTTGCGATACGGAGCAAAGGAAGGGGCTGCCTTCGGCAGGAGCTGGCACACCGCTGCGCAGCAACGCACGGAACGCTGGCAGAGACGTACCCAGCGTGGGAGAATGGAGAGCCCGCTGCCCCCGCGCCGCAGCCCGCACCACCGCGTCCCCCCGGCCCCGGCAGCCCACCCAACCTCTGCCGAGGGCGAGAAGGGCTTTTCTCGCACACCAGGAGCAAACGCACCACGCTGCTGTTTGTCGGTGCCACCCGAGCAAAGGGGGCGAGACCCCCGGGGGCAGAGCCGGACCCCTCGGCGCTGGCACTGCCTCCCCCCGACCTGCCGAGCCCCAGCAGCCGGGCGGGCTGGGGGGGCAGCTCTCGGTGCCCAACTCCTCCGCATCCACAGAAACGGGCCTGGGGGTACCGGGATTAATGCGAATGCTTCATTCCTGTACCCACGGGGACCTCAGGAAATCAAAGGTTCTGATTATTTTTTGATAATTTTAAAATCAAGGAGGTTCTGACGAGCCAGCAAACATCTCCCTGAGCCAAGCGCTGCCCAGGCCCAGCCGAGCCCCCCCCAGGTCCCAGCAGTCACCCCCCTGCTGTAAAATGATTTTCACTCCAGGGTGCGGACAAGGACCACCAAAACCCAGAAAACTCAGCCTTCTCTCTGCTACCTTTGCTTTGTGCTTGAACGCAGCACCTCCGTCCGCCGTGGGCTGTCACCCACTGCTGTCCCCAAGGCAGAGCGGGGGGTTTTGTACCCCCCTGTGGTGGCCCACGGGCACCTCCAGAGACGCTCACGCTTCCCCATGATCTAACAGCAATAACAGGGCAAATTCACAAGCTGAATAATTTAGGGTTTTTTTTTTTTTTTTCCCCATCTGTTCAAGCAGAGTTTTGGCAAGGCCGGAGGAGGAGAACACCAGGGCTGGCGGCTCTGGCAGACCCCAGCGCCGTGCCGAGGGGCTCAGCCGCCCGGCAAAGCACGGCAGCGCCGGCAGCACCGAGCCTTGCCGGCTGGGAAGCGCCGAGGGAGGCCGGGCGCGAAGTGCTGCGTAAGCAGACGCCGGCAGCCGCCCACGCAGGGCTCACGCGTAACCACAGGTCCCCAGCCAGCCAGCAGAGTCAGGCTCCAAACAGCGTGGTTTTTCCCTTTATTTCAAGGGCAGTGGCTGACTGAAGAAGGAGGGAGGGAAGCGGGAGAAGGTCTGAGGGAAGGAGGAGTAGGGAGAGGGGCTGGAGGGGCTCAGAGGAAGGAATCGCACTGGGAGACCCGCACGAGATCAACACTAACACACAGGACCTTGCTTTGGCAGCTCCTGGAGATGTTCCCCCACAGCCACCTCCTTTGTAGCTGCTCCTTTTTTCCTTCCATCAGGTGAGGAAACGCTCCTTAAACCCCACTGGTCACGGAGCAGCGGCTCCGCATGCTCCCAGCTGGACCCTGTTCTGGTCCCTTCACCATCACCGCCCCTGCTGCGCCCTCCCCGACGGCCAGGCTCTTTCCAGCTTGGCTGGCAATTTTTCCTGCCGCAGGAGGATCCCGGACCTGCAGGTGGGGAAGAGCCCCCTCACAGTGCTCCCGGGACAGCCGAGTCCGTCCTGCCGCATGGGACAACCATCACGAAACCTGCCGCCACTCGGCATCTCTTCCAGGTGACTTCACTCTCCAGGCAGAGGCTCTTCCCGAAGAGCAGGAGGCAAAGGCAGAGCAGGGACCTCCCAGCAGCCCGGGCAGCGAAGACGAAGCAGGAGGATCCATCATCACCCTCGGGCGTTGTGGGAATGGCTCCTGCTGCTGCAGGGTAAGATTCTGAGCCATCCCTGTGGTTTCAGAGGCACCACCTGATCCAGTCTTTCCAAACTGGGACCAGAGACCGGGCTCTTCTCTCGGCTGAGCCAACACTTGTGCCATTGAGAAGCGTCTCAAAGCCGAGGAGCCCAGGACCAAGCACTCCCTGGAACAAACTCTCCAACTTCCATCCAGTTGCCTCCACCAGAGCAGCACGTGGATCCTGCGCGGGGGCAACGTCGAGGCCAGCACGAGGAACCGCTGCCTGCTTGGCTTTGCCACCCCCTCCCCAGACCTCCAGCAGCCACAGGCTCTGCCTGGGCCATGTTTTCCCTGAGGAGTGGTTTTTTTTTTGGTTTTTTTTTTTTTTTTAGAGGAGAAATTGGCACCAAGGGTTGCATTAGCCGGAGCACTGCCCTTGCCTTCAGCAAGGCAGGATTTGTGGAGCGCGCTCCAGGGACTTGGCCACTGGCAGGACAGGGATCTGCTGGCACAGCATCAGAGGGGAAAGGACTCCCATCCTGCTCAGGAGCTAAAGCTCTCCCGGTGTGCCGGGAGGTGGATTGCAGAGGAAGGGTGCGTGGGCTGGGGAGCCCCGCTCGGCTCCTGCGGCCTCGCGGAGCCGCTTCCTCTGCCGGAAAACCAGCCCGACAAACCTCTGCCAGAAAACCTGCCACGCTGCGGCCGTGCAAGGACCGCGCGCTCAAGAGCGAGCAGCAGATACGGCGCCGAGCAGCGGGGCTCAGCTGGCTGAACAACAACGGCTCGTCAACCCGGCCGAAACGGTGCTGCCCAGGAGAGCAGCATCCCACCCAAAAAGCTGCCCAGGCTGTTCCGCCTCGGCACGGAGAGCTGCTCAACCAACCCGTCTGTTAACTCGGCCCCAGGGCTCCCCAGGCCTGGGGATTGCTAAAACAAGACTTAATGCCCGTGTTTACAAATGCTTCCCCTGTACTCTGGGACTGGGAAGTTGTGTTTCAGTAGCCAAGCTTTAATTAAAAACAAAGCAGGTGCACGAAAACAAAACTCGAGTGAGATTTTTGCCTACGCAGATGAGAAAGCTCTAGAAGCCTCAGTAAAAGCACAGCTGGGAGTAGCCGGTTCCCAGGGCTGCAGGCAACCACCCGGCGTCTCTGGAAGCAAAACACCCCTCCCTGGCTTGAAGAGAGTAGTGACCATTTAAATATCAGCACAAACACTTCCCGATGGGCGCTCTTCCAGGAGAGCCAGCCAGCACAGCGCCGCCGGCCTCGCAGAGATGCTCCTTCTTCCCATGTCGGATAACTCAATGCCAACAGGCGGCACCGGACACACAATGGCTGGCACACACTTGGTTTTTTCTCCTGACCTTGCATACCCTTCGATAGAGCGAGCGTTGGCACCCTGTGCCGGTCCCCAGGAGCAGTTCAGTGCAGCAGACGGTTTGGGACAGGGAAACCCGCCCTGCTGGCCCCGCAGAACTGCCCGAAGCCCCCGTGTGGGCCGCCCTGAGATACAGCATTGCCCCCCCCCGGCCACACCAGCCAGCCAGGATCCAGGCTCACCCCTGAGCCCTCTCATGCCACTTTGCTGCTTTGCTTGTGTGTTGCTTTTCAGAGCCAGGTCCCCTCCCAAGGGAGCGGGTCCGGGCAGTGCCGGGGGGGCTGCAGTGGGAGGGATGCTGCACCCCTGGGGCCCGGGGACTGGGTGACCGGTGGGTGCCCTCTAGTGGCCCCAGCACCCAGGGGCTCGGCTGGGGAAGATCCCCAGGGAACCCAGCCCGTCCCTCCAGGCGGGTGGCTGCTTCCGCTGTCTTAACCACCAGCCTGGCGGGGGGAGATGGAAGGTGAAGGGAAGGCAACAGGGCAAAGCCTGCCCTCAACCAGTCAAAACCGGGCTTTGAGGGTGGAACAGCGCGTTCCCCTTCTCCAGCCTGTCGGCTCTCAAGGCACCTGAGCGCAGAGCTCAAACAATAAGCGTCAGGTTCCCGCTGTGGCAGAGGGGAGAGGAGTCGGCTCACGTCGATGCTGGTCTCAGCGAGCCCGGGGGCAGGAGCAGGCAGCTCCCCCAGCGCGCTCGCAGCCGCACGCCGCAGCTCCCCGCAGCCCCGACCCTTCTCACACACCCCACTGATATTCAAAACACACGCTGTCGTGGCTTTAGTCTTGCAGCCGTTGACACAACGCCTATTTCAGCTGTTTTCCCGGCGAGCCAAGGCGTTCAGCTCCGGCGTCCTGGCTCTAAGCAGCCGGGAGCCGGTGGATCCGGAGCACAACTGCAGAACGCAGGAAGGCCAGCGGGGAGCAGACTGCGCTCTGCCAAAGCCAGAGGTGTTTCAAAACATTTTGGCTTCCTTCCTGCCACGCTTAACGACCTGCAAGGGAAGTTACGCACGAACACCAAGGTCTACGCGGCAGCCGGCCAGGCCTTCACCCTCACAGCCTTTACTGCAAGCCCAGGGCACGCACCAGCCCCAGAGCTGTCACCTTCCACCCCTCGCCGCTGCTTCTGTCCCAGCAGGAGCAATGCCTTGCTTCCAAACACAACATCGCGGAACAACCCAAACTTCACCAGAACTCCCAAATGCTCAGAAAATGACTGCTTGAAGGGTCAACGTGCCTATTGCAGCCTTTCCTCGCTTTGCTTTCCGCAACAGCCCGCTTCCCATCGCAGGGAGGCGTGAGGAAGCTCAGACACCTGCTCCAAGAGAACTGCGGCACGGCACCTGCCGGCGTGACGCTGGCGGGGAATCCCTGTGGCACCACCGCAGTTACAGCGGTTCAAACTGCTAAACACTTGGGATACCTTTCCTCCTTCCCAGGAAACACCAGTAACTGCAAAGAGCATCCCTAGGCAGCAGTGTCACACACCGTAACACGCTGTGCCACCCGACAGTCCCCAGTGCTGCCAGGAGCTGCTGCATCCACTGGGATAAATTTGGCTCTAGGTGAAAAAAAAAAAAAACAAACCCAAAAAACTTTTGAGAAATCACTCAAGATTTTCTGCATTTGGATGATGCTGGTAGTTAAGGCTCATCATTCTTGCAGGCTTTCAGCTCTTTTGTATTATGCTATTTTAGCACCGTATTAAGTGCTTCCCCCCCGCCTTTAAACCTGTCTGGTGTTTGAAGACATGTGAGAGCTGCGCCCTGACAGAGCTCCTCATCCTACGCCTGACAGGGAGGCATTTTTTTTAAAACTGTGTTTAAAAAAGCATCAGTATCTTCACTTTTTTTTTTTCTTTTTTTAAATCAAGTTCCAACTCGGAGCAAGTTCTCACACCAGAGGGCAAGACAGCGCTGCGACCCTAGTGGAGTAGTTGGCACAATTCTACTGTAAATGAGTGCTGAGAGCACTAGCTTAAGCCCAGTTCTTTGCTGGAAGCTCCCTGCTCCATTGCACGGCTGGAAAGAGGTTACACCACAAGTGAAGTGGCCTTAGTTAACAATCAGAAACCTGTCACTGTGCGAAAGCAGTTAGGAATAAAAGCTAACGTCTCATCTCTTCCCAGAAAGCCACCAGCTGCTGTGAGCCGACTGTTTTGTGATCGCTTGCTTTTCTTCTGGGCTGAAATGCAGAATAGTCAATATGGCAGTTAGGGTCTGCTGGCGACCAAGGGAATCCGGCAGCGTCAAAAATCTATAGACAATGTTCTTGAGGTATTCCAGGTTGGCTCCCTCTCTGCTCCTGTCTCTGAAGTTCTTCTCGATTTCGCTTTGAAGCGCGGATACCTCTTCCCGGTGCTTCTCCTCCTCAACCAAGATCTTCTCCTGCAGTTGGTGAACTTGCATTTCCAGCTTGTGCTTCTGCTTCCTCAGCGCCACGATTTCCACTTCTTTGCGAGCCAGCTGCTCCGCATACAAGAAGAAGGTGGGCTCACTGGCAGCAGAGAGATGAAGAGCCTGGGGGAGCATCTCCGAGGAATCGTTACCTGGTGAGTCATTGCTAGTAACGTCAGTGCCTGACGCTAGGTAATTTTTGGATCCTTGAAGCCCGTAAGGCAACGTGACAGATCTCAGCTGCTCCAGCTCTTGGTCCTTTTCTGCCAGCACCGCCAGGGCTCGGTCCCGCTGTTTGTGCATCTCCTCCTCCAGCTTCAGTGCCCGTTCCCTGTAGTCCAGCTGGCATCGCTCTAACTCCTGCCGGTGAATTTGCTGCAGCTGGGACAACTCTTGCTTCTTGGCTTCCATGTCTTGCTGGTGCTGCTTCTCCATTTCATCAGAGGAGAGCTGAAGCACAATGTATTTCTCTTTCAGGTCAGCCAGTTGCTCTTGAGCTTCCTCCAGTTCTTTAGCCAGATTGCCATCTTTGGCCGACTTGTTCTTGAGAACCACTTGTGCCCTCATCTTGTACCTTTCAAACTCTTCCTTCAGCTGCTTCAGCTCCTGTTGATAGTACAAAGCAGTGGCCTTCTCGCCATCCCCAGTCTCAGTGCCCTTTGGCAGCTCCAGCTCACACAGCTTCTCGATGTCCAGGGCGGGCTGGCTCTTCTTCGCTGCTGCCTGCAAGAGCTTCTTCAGCTTCTCCATTTTATCCTTCAGAACGTTAACATCAAGATTGGATTCTTCTACGTGAATATCAACTGGGGACCGGCTGGAGGCAGCGACGGCCAGGGTTTTGTTCTCCAGGTCCAACTGCACGATGCGGTCCTTTAGCTTCTGAATGACCGCCTGATCTTTCTGCTTGGCTTTTTCGTAAGTGCCAAGTAGTTCGGACACTTCGGAGACTTGGCCTTCCAGGTCGGCCACTCGCCGCTCCTCCATCTGGGCATGCTGGCGGAGCTGCTCCTCCGCCTGCGCAGTCTGCGAGCAGAGAGACACGGGAGGGACAGATTAGCTCAACACTCAGGGCAGGAGGTCTGCGCTTCACACAGGGCCTTAATTCTGCCCTGCTGCACTCCAAACAAGTGCAGGGCCAGCCTTTCCCCTGGAATCCCGCACCAGCCACCACGCTGACTTGCCTTTTTGGGTATTTGTGTATTTGGGGATAAAATAAACTAAAAGCATTTCTGCTTGTGTTCCCTGCCCTGCAGAGCTCCCGTTACCAGCGTTATCTGCATTGCTGTAGGTGTGCGGGGGCGGGGGAGGGGGTGGTGCGAAGCAGCAAACTCACGTCACAATCTGCTACAGGATTTTTTTAAAAACATGCGTGTGCTCTAAAGCTTTCTCACGTCTAACTGCAATTTACTTAAATCCTGTGCTTTGTTGCATTGATAATATAATTCAGTGGTTTCTGCGTAGCTACAGCAAACACCTGGTGCTCCCAGTTTTTACAGCTATAGAGATCCGACTGACTCTGGAGAACGGCAGCACTTGACAAACACCACCGTGAACTAAACCCCAGCCAGAGCCAGGTCACCTTCACCTCTGTCAGAGAGAAGCTGTTGGAGACCACTTCCGAAAAAGGGGTGAACTGCACTAAACCAGCCTGATGCTTCAGATTAGAAAGAAGAAAACTTGTTCCAGACTGCAAGGAGGTGAGGAAGATCCCATTCCGGAGTGTTTCCAGATGGAAATTCGGTTACTGGTGCCAACCCCTGAGCACGTTACCCCACAACCCGCAGAGTTACAAGGGTTCCCCTTTTCCACCACATCCCTCTTTCCAGCTCTTCGCTCTCCGCCTGCACGCACACAGACCAGAGCCCTTCTTTCCTGGAGCACTCCGAGCTCAACTGAAGGAGGCTGGTTTTTATGAACTCCTGTAATTGTGCCTTGCATTGCACTTACAGAGACAAGACCACACTCACTGCCGTCGTGGGGCAGAGGAAGTGTCTCTCCTCCCAAGCCCGGCCACTGCCACACCAGACAGTAACGTGTTCAGAGCCAAATGACACTGTGGAGGACAGTCACCATAAAGGTTGCTCCCAAATGCAATGGTCACCACCCCGACTAATGGCTTATATGCTGTATCACAAACAGCTTTTGTTTTCCTCAGGGACTATCATCCCATCAAACAAAGCCATGACGCTCTCCTTTATTTCAAAGCTCTTGGACTCCGGGGGACTGGGAAGGGGAATTTGTGCTCCTCCAGCCTCAAACCCTGCCCCAATCACTGCCGATACATCCCCCAGAGTGAGCTGCTCCAGGGCCCAGACAAGGAATTACCTTCTTCATCTCTTGCAACAGCTGGACGTGGAAGTGGTTCTTAAGGCTGGCCATCTCCTCCTGCAGATCCTGTATCCGGGGGTCTGGCTTGTTGCTCTCCTCCTGGACAGCCTGCAGCTCTCTCTTCAGGTCTTCCACCTCCTGGCTCAGCTGCTTGATCTGCAGCTCATACCCCTCGGCGCGGTCAGCCATGCATGCCCTGCCGGCCAGCACCTCCCTGGTCTCCTCCAGCTTCAGCTCTGCGTCCTCGCGCAAAGTCCTCTCGCTCTGCAGCAGCTTCTGTAGCTCCCGCAGCATGACAGCGTGGTCACCCTGCTCCTGGGCTCGGTCGTGCTGCTGCGTGATCAGACGGGCTTTGGTCTCGGCGAGCTGTTCCTGGACAGACTTCAGCTCCATCTCCAACTTCTCGGTCTCATCCTCTGCTTTCTTAATGGCGTCATCCAGGTCCTGCTTCATCTTCTTCTTGTCTGCTTGGTAGGAGGCTTCCATGCGGGACTTCTCCTGCGTGACTGTTGACAGAGAACTGGTCAAAGTGGCCAGCTGGGTCTTCAGCTGGAGGACTCTTTTATCAGCCTCACTAGCAGCAGATGACACATCCCCGCTGCTCGTGCTGATGCCACTCTCTGAACCGCTCGTCTCTTCTGATTTAAGAGAGAAAGCGGCAGCCGCGGGCTTATCATCCCCAGGCCCTGGTTCACTCTTGGTACTGGCCAGACTGGCAGCGGTGTCTGCACTGGTAGCTGTCCCCGCACTATCTTCGCTGTGAACCGAGCTCCTGTCATCAGCAGAATCGGCAAAGGAAGAGCTGGAGTTCGGCACAGACACAGGCTGAGCACTGCTCAAGCCAAGATCTGCCTCATGAGACACGGACAATACTTTCAAGCTGGCTTCCAAGGCTTCCTTCTCCTTGAGTAGGCTCTTGTAGGCTCTGACGACATCCTTCAGCCGAACCTGGTACTGAAGAAGCTGCTTCTTCTGCGATTCAATAGTCTCCAGAAGATCTTTTTTACTTGGGCCCCCTCCAAAGTTCATGCCAAACTTCTCCATGATTGATGCAAGCTGAAAGGAGAAAACCAGCACAAAGGCTGAACGAGCAGCAGAGACACGTTTGCGATCGGCAGGAGCACGTGGCTAAGCAGCACCCCCATCCTGAAGCCCCCCAGGACACCACACGGTTAACGACTCTGCAATGCATCTGTCAGCAGGCACTGAACCCCGCAGAGCGCCCGCACACCCCAGGGGCCGCAGGGCTCAGGTCCTGCTCGGAGGGGAAATGAGCTCCTGCTACGACTCGGATGCCTCAAGGCAGAGAAAATGCTTTAACGCCCCGCACAGCAACATCTGCCACTGCAGCCGCCCCCCCTCAGGTCAGTCAGGGGGGTTTACATCTGTAAAAGGCTCGATTTTTACTTTTCAAGAGAAACAACCCTCTGGCCTACCCCTTAGCAGCACCGCCGCCTGCTGCAAAGGTAATCCACCCGCCGCCAGCTCTGGGTGGGGGGCCCCAGCTCTCAGGGGTCCCCCATGGTAGGTCATGGAGGCGGGGGGGGGGTCCACTGCAGAGGACCTGCCGCGGCGGGGTGAGGTGTCAGCACCCGGGTCCAGGGAATTCATGGGAGGGGAGCGAGTGTGGGTGGGACAGGGACATGGTGGGGTTCGGGGGGGGCAAGCTGGGGGGAGGGCCTGGGGGCAGCTGCTGAGGCGGGGGGGGCTGCGGTGCAGTGGCAGAGGGGTCACAGGGCTGCAGCGGAGGGGCTGTGGAGGGCAGGAGAGACTGTGGGGCTGTGGTGGAAGGGCATGGCAGGGGGGGCAGGTGGGGCCAATGGACCGTGGGGCAGGGGGGAGGGCTATAGGGTGGGGGGGGGCCGTGGGGGAGGGGGGGCCATGGTAAAGGGGCATAGGGGCTGATGGACCGTGGGGCAGGGAGGAGGCCTGTGGGGCTGGGGGGGCAGAGGAGGCTTTTGGGCAGAGATGGGGAGGCCGGTGGGATGGGGCCCACGGAGTTGGGGAGGGCTGTGGGGCAGGGGAGGGGGTCCCGTGGGGCCGTGGCGGAGGGGCACGGGGGGCGGCGGTGGAAGGGGGAGCCCGTGGGGCAGGGCCACGGGGAACCGTGGGGCGAGGGGGGGAAGCCCGTGGGGCTGTGGTGGAGGGACACGGGGGCCGTGGGGTGGGGAGGCCTTTTGGGACGAGGGGGGGGCCGTAGGGCCATGGTGGAGGGGCACGGGGGTCCGTGGGGCAGGGGGGCCGATGTGGGGGTCGCGGGCGGCCGTGGGGCCGCGGCGGAGGACCCGGGAGCAGGGTCACGGGTGGGTCCGAGGGGGTCGCGGGAGATCCTAAGGCCGCGGCGGAGGGCCCGGGGGAGAGGTGGGATCACGGGTGGCCGTAGGGCCGTGGTAGGGGGTCCGAGGGGGTCGCGGGAGGCCGTGGGGCCGTGGCGGGGGGTGCGGGGGGACGGTGGGTGGCCGGGGTGGGGGGGGGTGTCCAAGGGGGCGGGGGCGTCTCCAAGGCAACCGCAGGCCTTACCTCCGGGCCGGCGCCGGCTGCGCACGCGCGGAGCGCCGCGCGCCACTTCCGCCGGACGCCCCCTGCCGCCGACGCGCGCTGCGCACGCGCCTCCGCTGGGCACGGGCGGGGCCGCCGGCGCGCCGGTAGGGATGTGGCCAGGGGGCGGGGCTATACGCAACGGGGCGGGGCTTACCATGAGGGCGGGGCTATACACCGCTGTGGGGGCGTGGCTTATCACCGAGGGGCGTGGCCGGGCTGTGCAGGGTGCGGGGCGGCCGCCGTGGGGGCGTGTCCCCGTGCGCAGGGGGCGTGTCCCGGTGCGCGGGGGCGCGTCCCGGTGCGCGGGGGGCGGGGCCTGCGGCGCGGCGGAGCGCGGAGGCAGCGGGGTGGCAGCGCGGCCGGCCCGTCCCGTCCCGTCCCTCCGTCCCCTCCCGTCCCTCCCGCCGCCGCCGCCGCCATGGGCCTCACGGTCTCCGCCATCTTCTCCCGCATCTTCGGGAAGAAGCAGATGCGGATCCTGATGGGTGAGCGCGGGGGCGGCGGAGCAGGGCCGGGCGGGGGATGGGGATGGGGATGGGGATGGGGATGGGGCCGGGGCACGTACCGGTCACCGGCGCCGGTGACACCGCCTCCTCGTTGCAGTGGGGCTGGACGCTGCCGGCAAGACCACCATCCTCTACAAGCTGAAGCTGGGTGAGATCGTCACCACCATCCCCACCATCGGTGAGTGCCCCGGCACCGGGCAGGGCCCCCATCGAGCGCCGGGTACCGGGCAGGGCCCCCCCATCCTGCTTCTGACAGCTGGCACCGGGCAGAGTCCCCATCGAGCACTGGGTATCAGGCAGAACCCCCCCCCCTCCCCGCCTCTGACAGCAGACACCGGGCAGGGCCGTCATCGGGCACTGGGTACCGGGCAGGGCCCCCATCAAGCACTGGGTACCGGTCAGAGCCCCCCATCCTCCCTCCAACACCTGGCACTGGGCAGGGCACCCCCCCACATCCCGCAGGCCGTGGTGCCCACCCGGGTTCCACTCTCCTGAGGGTCCCCCCCCCACCGGTGCGCCCCGATCAGCTGGGGGCCACCTGGGGTGAGATGTGCCACATGACGCCACGGTGTCCTGTCCGCCTAGCCGTTACCCTCCCGTTACCCCGTGCCTGTCTGGGTACCGGGCTGTGCCCAGTGAGGAGCACGGCTCCCACCCCAAAATAGCCCTTGCGGTCCCCAGCACGGGCGTGGGCACAGACCACCCATCCCGACCTGCGCCTGCCCCGCTGTGATGAAGACGGAGCCGGCGCCATTACTCCGGCATGGTCTGGCTCCGGTCCGGAGAGCGCAAGGGCGCTTTCATGGGCAGGAGATCGCTGAGAGCGCATGGGTCTGGGCTGCCCGAGCGGGACAGGCAGGGCAGGGTGCTCTCCTGCCAGATCCCGGTGCGGAGCCTCCAGCGGGGTGCTCAGCACCATCTCCCGTAGCATCTCCCATAGGCTGGTGGGGGTGGATTTGGAATGGGCTGAGCCGCTGGGTCAGGGAGGCTGGCTACCTGTGGTCACCTGCTGGCCAGCGCTGCTGAACACCTTCATTAGTGACTGAGGTGATGGGGGGAGAGCACCCTCGGCAAGCTTGCGGGTGGCCCCGAGCAGGGAGGAGTGGTTGTACACCTGAGGGTCGTGCTGCCGCCCAGGGGGATCTGGGCAGGAGAAACGGGCAGAGGAACCTCATGGAGGTCAACCAGGGGAGTGCCAAGTCCTGCCCCTGGAGAGGAACAGCCCCAGGCCCTGGTCCCTGCTGGAGAACGCTCTGGGGAGAAGGTCCTGGTGGTCCTGGTGGGGAGCAACCTGAGCAAGCACCGGGCACGTGCCCTTGTGGCTTGTGGCCACCAGACCCTGGGCTGCGCTGGGCAGAGCACTGAGAGTGGGTGGGTGGGGAGAAGAGCTCCTGCCCCTCTGCTGAGCTCTGCCGAGACCCCCGGGGGTGCTGGGTCTGGTGCTGGGCTCCCCACTGCAGGAGGGACGGGGACGTGCTGGAGTGAGTCCAGCGCGGGGCCACGGCGACGGTGCAGGGACTGGAGCACCTCTCGTACGAGAACAGACCAAGAGAAGAGATGGCACGGGGGGGGGGGTCTCATCCACGTGTGTAAATCCCGTGTGGGATGGAGATGGAGCCAGGCTCTCCTCGGCTGTACCTAGAGGCAGTGGCACCCTCTGCCCATGCCCCTGCTGCCCCCCCCCCCCCCCGCAGGCTTCAACGTGGAGACGGTGGAATACAAGAACATCTGCTTCACCGTCTGGGACGTGGGTGGCCAGGACAAAATCCGACCCCTCTGGAGGCACTACTTCCAAAACACGCAGGTACATGGCGTCAGGGCAGGGATAAACTTCATCAGCCGCGGCGGGGCCAGCCCGGGCAGGGCTTGTGGCCTGATCCTGCCTGAGCTGAGCGTGTGAGTGGTGGCAGGGAGTGCATCCCAGTCCCTGGAGTGGTGGCACTGGGAGCACTGGGACGGTGTGTGGGCGTTTGCTCCATCACCCCATGGGAGGGGAGCGAGGCAGAGGGGTCCGGAGGAGGAGCAGGCGAGGGGGCAGCACCGTCCCCGGGGTGCTCTGGCTCTGCGGGGGGGGGTCTGGGTGGGCACTGGGGCTGCTCTCCCCCTTGGCTGGGGGATGTCCCCCTCTTCTCGGCACAAGCTGCCCGCCCCAGCCTGGCTTCTCCCGCAGGGTCTCATCTTCGTGGTGGACAGCAACGACCGAGAGCGAGTGCAGGAGTCTGCCGAGGAGCTGCAGAAGATGGTGAGTGATGGGGGGGGGGATTCGGTCTGGCAGGGAGATGGGGGTCCCCCAGCGCCCTCCTCCCGCTCTCCCGGCCCTGTAGCAGCACCCGGGTGGGTGCGAGGTGAGACCTGGCTCTGCCCACGATGGGGGCATCTGTCCGGAGACGGGCTTGGGGACCCCACAGCGACTGCTCTGCCGGGCGGAGGCTGGGCCTGCAGCGAGCGGGGGCAATGGCAAGGGGGAAAAACGGCCGAGAAAATGCAGTTCTGGGTTTTATTTAGATTTGCTAGCCACGCACACAGGGCACGTGGGGAGGGGGGGCAGCATCCAGAAACGATGTCCGAAAGCCAGGCTGCGACGTGGGGGCGGTTTATTCCTCAGTGCAGCTGCCCGGGGGGGGCAGAGCATCCTTGGGGAGGGAAGGTGGCGCAGAGCAGAGTGTGTCACAGCCCGAGAGCGGGGAGAAGGGACGGGCCGATGCCTGCTGCCCGCTTGCCGTTGTTTGGGGAGCATCGTGTCCCCTCTTCTGCACTGTCCCCATGGCGGTCGCTCTGTCCCCTCCATCCCTGGAGCCCCTCACTCCAGCGTGGGCGTCCCCTCAGTGAAGGGCACGGGTCCTCCTGGAAAAGCATCCCAGTGCCACCAAGACCTCCGGGCAACGATGGGGATGGGAGGGCAGCCAAGACACTGGAGATGAGCGGAGGAGCTGAAGAGCCCTCCCGGCGCTTTGGTCCTGTCCCCGGGTCTCGCTTGCCAGGGTGCCGGCGCTGCGGGGGGTCACCGATGGCTCACCGAGAGCCCCCCACCCCGGCTCAGCCATCCCCGCTCCCTCCGCAGCTGCAGGAGGACGAGCTGCGGGATGCCGTCCTGCTGGTGTTTGCCAACAAGCAGGACATGCCCAACGCCATGGCGGTGAGCGAGCTGACCGACAAGCTGGGGCTGCAGACGCTGCGCAGCAGGACCGTGAGTGGCCGGGGGTGCCGTCCCCGTCCCCGTCCCTGCGGGAGGGACCCGTGGGGCTGCGGGGCTGCTCCTGGGGTGCACCGGGCGGGCGATCTGCAGAGCCCAGAGCCCTTTTCTCCATCTCCCTCTGTTTTGCAGTGGTACGTGCAGGCAACGTGTGCGACCCAGGGCACGGGGCTCTACGACGGGCTGGACTGGCTATCGCACGAGCTCTCCAAGCGCTAGCCGGGCCGGCGGCACAGGGACCGAACGAGCCGGGGACGTCTCTTCCAACTGCTGTTTTGTTTGGTTTTCTTTGTTTTATTTGGGGAGGGGAGGGGCGGGGTGTTTTTGTCCTTTCTCCCCAGAGTGGCCTCGTCTCTGTGTGTTTATCTGGTGGGACTCGAACCTCAAGGACTCTTGCGGCAGCTCCCCTCGGCGGTGTCCTGCCTTCGCCCCGGCAGCGCTGCGTGCTGGCCGCCCTCCCCACCTGCATGTGCTGTCTGCGAGAGCTTGCCCGGATCTGCCGGGGTGGCATGTCCCCAAGTGTCCCCGCTCCTCGCCCGGAGCCGGCGGCGGGGGCTGAGCGGGGCTGGGAGGCAGCCCTGGGCTGCGGGACAGGAAGGATCCCCCTTTTTATCCTGCGATAAACTTTATAGTTCTCTTTCTCTCGGGAGGGGGCGTATGGCTGCGTGACGTGCTGTTGTATATCGAGTAATTAAACTCCACCACTTTGTACCCTGCGCCCGGCGCGTTTCTGGCTGCCTGTGGGGGGCCACCTTAGAGCCCCCCTCCCCGACGTGCATCTTCCACCAGCATCTCTGGGCCAGAATAAAACCCTGCGTGCGCGATGCTTGGGCGCAGAGGAGGTGGGCAGAGCCTCCGAGATGCGTTTGTGAGCTGGTTTCCTCATCCCCTGGTACCAAGAGGGGGTCTGGCTTGTTTTGTAGCCACCCCAGGGTGCTGTCGGGGTGGGTGCTGCCTCCGCACGGTGCCTGCGCTGGGGCCGCGCTGGGGAAAAAAGCCCCGCGGGGTCGGCTGAGGCCGCGTGCTGCAGGAACGCTAATTGGGTTGTAATTAGTGGGACTGGGCAAAGCCCAGCGCGAGGGCGGCTGTGCCCTGGCAGCGAGGGGCCAAGCGGCGAGCGCTGGGAGAAGGGGGAGCAGACTGGTCCCGGGAGCCCGAGGCTGGCTGGGGGGAGGCAGCAGGCACGGAGCATCCCTGGGGACCGGCGGTGGCAGTGCCACGCGGGGGTGGTGTGGGGGGGGTCTCCCGGCAAGGTGCACCCGCAAGCTGCCTGCCCTGCGAAATCGTGATCTCTGCGCGGAGCTGAGCCCCGCACTGGCTGTCCCTGCAGGGATGCCCTGGCTGTCCCCAAGACTGTCCCTATGGGGTTACACTGGCTGTCCCCAAGGCTGTCCCTATGGGGTTACACTGGCTGTCCCCAAGGCTGTCCCTATGGGGACGTGCTGGCTGTGCCCCCCAGGCTGTCCCTGTGGGGATGCACTGGCTGTCCCCAAGGCTGTCCCTATGGGGTTACACTGGCTGTCCCCAAGGCTGTCCCTATGGGGATGCGCTGGCTGTCCCCAAGGCTGTCCCTATGGGGACGTGCTGGCTGTGCCCCCCAGGCTGTCCCTGTGGGGATGTGCTGGCTGTGCCCCCCAGGCTGTCCCTGTGGGGATGTGCTGGCTGTGCCCCCCAGGCTGTCCCTGTGGGGATGTGCTGGCTGTGCCCCCCAGGCTGTCCCTGTGGGGATGTGCTGGCTGTGTCCCCCCAGGCTGTCCCTGTGGGGATGTGCTGGCTGTGTCCCCCCAGGCTGTCCCTGTGGGGATGTGCTGGCTGTGCCCCCCAGGCTGTCCCTGTGGGGATGTGCTGGCTGTGCCCCCCAGGCTGTCCCTGTGGGGATGTGCTGGCTGTGCCCCCCAGGCTGTCCCTGTGGGGATGTGCTGGCTGTGTCCCCCAGGCTGTCCCTGTGGGGTTACACTGGCTGTCCCCAAGGCTGTCCCTCCAGGATGCACTGGCTGTCCCCCAGGCTGTCCCTGTGGGGATGTGCTGGCTGTGTCCCCCCAGGCTGTCCCTGTGGGGATGCGCTGGCTGTGCCCCCCAGGCTGTCCCTGTGGGGATGTGCTGGCTGTGCCCCCCAGGCTGTCCCTATGGGGATGTGCTGGCTGTGTCCCCCCAGGCTGTCCCTGTGGGGATGTGCTGGCTGTGTCCCCCCAGGCTGTCCCTGTGGGGATGTGCTGGCTGTGCCCCCCAGGCTGTCCCTGTGGGGATGCACTGGCTGTCCCCAAGGCTGTCCCTATGGGGTTACACTGGCTGTCCCCAAGGCTGTCCCTATGGGGATGCGCTGGCTGTCCCCAAGGCTGTCCCTATGGGGACGTGCTGGCTGTGCCCCCCAGGCTGTCCCTGTGGGAATGTGCTGGCTGTCCCCAAGGCTGTCCCTGCAGGGATGCACTGGCTGTCCCCAAGGCTGTCCCTGCAGGGATGCACTGGCTGCCCCCCCAAGCTGTCCCTGCAGGGATGCACTGGCTGTCCCCAAGGCTGTCCCTATGGGGTTACACTGGCTGTCCCCAAGGCTGTCCCTCCAGGATGCACTGGCTGTCCCCAAGGCTGTCCCTGTGGGGATGTGCTGGCTGTGTCCCCCCAGGCTGTCCCTATGGGGATGTGCTGGCTGTGCCCCACCCAGGCTGTCCCTGTGGGGATGTGCTGGCTGTGTCCCCCCAGGCTGTCCCTGTGGGGATGTGCTGGCTGTGTCCCCCCAGGCTGTCCCTGTGGGGATGTGCTGGCTGTGTCCCCCAGGCTGTCCCTGTGGGGATGTGCTGGCTGTGCCCCCCAGGCTGTCCCTGTGGGGATGTGCTGGCTGTGCCCCCCAGGCTGTCCCTGTGGGGATGTGCTGGCTGTGCCCCCCAGGCTGTCCCTATGGGGATGCGCTGGCTGTGTCCCCCCAGGCTGTCCCTGTGGGGATGTGCTGGCTGTGCCCCCCCAGGCTGTCCCTGTGGGGATGTGCTGGCTGTGCCCCCCAGGCTGTCCCTGTGGGGATGTGCTGGCTGTGCCCCCCAGGCTGTCCCTGTGGGGATGTGCTGGCTGTGTCCCCCCAGGCTGTCCCTGTGGGGATGTGCTGGCTGTGCCCCCAGGCTGTCCCTGTGGGGATGTGCTGGCTGTGCCCCCCCAGGCTGTCCCTGTGGGGATGTGCTGGCTGTGCCCCCCAGGCTGTCCCTGTGGGGATGTGCTGGCTGTGCCCCCCAGGCTGTCCCTGTGGGGATGTGCTGGCTGTGTCCCCCAGGCTGTCCCTGTGGGGATGTGCTGGCTGTGCCCCCCAGGCTGTCCCTGTGGGGATGTGCTGGCTGTGCCCCCCAGGCTGTCCCTGTGGGGATGCGCTGGCTGTGTCCCCCCAGGCTGTCCCTGTGGGGATGTGCTGGCTGTGCCCCCCAGGCTGTCCCTGTGGGGATGTGCTGGCTGTGTCCCCCAGGCTGTCCCTGTGGGGATGTGCTGGCTGTGCCCCCCAGGCTGTCCCTGTGGGGATGTGCTGGCTGTGCCCCCCAGGCTGTCCCTGTGGGGATGCGCTGGCTGTGTCCCCCCAGGCTGTCCCTGTGGGGATGCGCTGGCTGTGCCCCCCAGGCTGTCCCTGTGGGGATGTGCTGGCTGTGCCCCCCCAGGCTGTCCCTGTGGGGATGTGCTGGCTGTGCCCCCCAGGCTGTCCCTGTGGGGATGTGCTGGCTGTGCCCCCCAGGCTGTCCCTGTGGGGATGTGCTGGCTGTGTCCCCCCAGGCTGTCCCTGTGGGGATGCGCTGGCTGTGCCCCCCAGGCTGTCCCTGTGGGGATGTGCTGGCTGTGCCCCCCCAGGCTGTCCCTGTGGGGATGTGCTGGCTGTGCCCCCCAGGCTGTCCCTGTGGGGATGTGCTGGCTGTGCCCCCCAGGCTGTCCCTATGGGGATGTGCTGGCTGTGTCCCCCAGGCTGTCCCTGTGGGGATGTGCTGGCTGTGCCCCCCCAGGCTGTCCCTGTGGGGATGTGCTGGCTGTGTCCCCCCAGGCTGTCCCTGTGGGGATGCGCTGGCTGTGCCCCCCCCAGGCTGTCCCTGTGGGGATGCGCTGGCTGTGCCCCCCAGGCTGTCCCTGTGGGGATGCGCTGGCTGTGCCCCCCAGGCTGTCCCTGTGGGGATGCGCTGGCTGTGCCCCCCAGGCTGTCCCTGTGGGGATGCGCTGGCTGTCCCCCCCAGGCTGTCCCTGTGGGGATGCGCTGGCTGTGTCCCCCCAGGCTGTCCCTGTGGGGATGTGCTGGCTGTGCCCCCCAGGCTGTCCCTGTGGGGATGTGCTGGCTGTGCCCCCCCGAGGCTGTCCCTGTGGGGATGTGCTGGCTGTGCCCCCCAGGCTGTCCCTGTGGGGATGCGCTGGCTGTCCCCCCCAGGCTGTCCCTGTGGGGATGCGCTGGCTGTCCCCCCCAGGCTGTCCCTGTGAGGATGCGCTGGCTGTGCCCCCCAGGCTGTCCCTGTGGGGATGTGCTGACTGTCCCCCTGTAACACCTCAGATGGGTGCACCCACCCTGCTGGGGGGCTCCCACCCAGCCCGGGGGTGCCTGGCCAGGCAGCGAGGGCGCAGCGGGGGCCGGGGCAGGGAGACGGGAGCTGGGTCCTTTCCCAGCCCGGGGAGCGAGGGGAGGGGGGACCCAGACCCGCCCCGCTTCGGTGGCAGACTTGGGGCTGGCCCTCTGCATGCCCCTTCCCTCGGGGCAGCTGGGGGGCATTGGCGGGGGGCAGCTGGAGCCCAAGGGCAGAGCTCGCAGGTTCCCAGGGCTCAGCGCTGCCGCCCCAGAGCCCGACTCTGCCACCGGAGCTGATGCGAGTTGTTGCCTTTGGTGGAGAAAATGGGGGGGACGGGATGGGACGGGGCGTTCCCGGGTGCTTTGGTGCAAGGTTTCCCTGGAGCACTTGGCTCTGGGGCACAGCACCGCGACCCGGACTGGTGCCGGATCGGAGCTGGGATTGCTCATGGTGCCGAGATCCTGAGAGCGGGGCCACGGGCAGAGCACGGGGAGCCCAGGCTGGACAAGGGGCAGATGCACCCGAGGTGGCCCCATGGTGGGAAGTGGGGGTTAAACCACGGCTGTTGTAGCACACATCCATCCCACCCGATGTGGGGCACCGGGTGTGATTTACAGCACAGGTAGAGTATCCTCGGGGACTGAGAAAGGACCGGGAGAAGCCACATCCCAGAGAGAATCCTCAGGGACTGAGAAAGGACCGGGAGAAGCCACATCCCAGAGAGAATCATAGAACCACAGAATGGTTTGGGTTGGAAGGGACCTTAAAGATCATCTAGTTCCAACCCCCTGCCCTGGGCAGGGACACCTCCCACTAGATCAGGTTGCTCAGAGCCCCGTCCAGCCTGGCCTTGAACACTTCCAGGGATGGGGCTTCCACCACCTCTCTGGGCAACCTGTTCCAGTGTCTCACCACCCTCATGGGGAAGAACTTCTTCCCAACGTCCAGTCTGAATCGACCCCTCTCTAGTTTTGATCCATTCCCTCTGGCCCTACCGTTACCTGACATCCTAAAAAGTCCCTCCCCAGCTTTCTTGTGGGCCCCCTTACGATACCAGAAGGCCACTCTAAGGTCTCCTCGGAGCCACCTTTTCTCCAGACTGAACAACCCCAGCTCTCCCAGTCTGTCCCCATAGGAGAGGTGCTCCAGCCCTCGGATCATCCTCGTGGCCCTTCCCTGGACACGCTCCAGCACGTCCGTATCTCTCTTGTAGTAGGGGCTCCAGAACTGGACGCGGTGCTCCAGGTGGGGTCTCAGGAGAGTGGAGCAGAGGGGGAGAATCACCTCCCTCGCCCTGCTGGCCACGCTTCTCCTGATGCGGCCCAGGATGCCATTGGCTTTCTGGGCTGCTGGTGCCCACTGACGGCTCGTGTTGAGCCTCTCGTCCCCCAGCACCCCCAAGTCCTTTTCTTCAGGGCTGCTCTGAGCCAGTCGCTGCCCAGCCTGTATCGGTGCTTGGGATTGCCCCGGCCCAGATGGAGGACCTTGCGCTTGGCCTTGTTGAACTTCATGAGGTTGGCGTGGGCCCACCTCTCCAGCCCGTCCAGGTCCCTCTGGATGGCATCCCTTCCCTCCAGCGTGTCAGTCGCCCCACACAGCTTGGTGTCATCGGCAAACGTGCTGAGGGTGCGCTCTGTGCCACTGTCCGTGTGGCTGATGAAGATGTTAAACAGTCCTCGGGGACGGAGAGAGGACCGGGAGAAGCCGCATCCCAGCTGGTGGTGCGGCAGCCGCTGGGCTGCTCGGCTGAGAAGCAACCTCCCCACGACGGCGGCAGCCTCGAGCCTCAAAAGCAGCTCCGCCGCAGAGGACAAGGTGACGCCGGTGCCTTCACTCGCTGCCGTGGCTCCTGGGTGACGCTTAATCCCCGCAAGGTGGGTGACATCTCACGGTGATATTGGACGTCCCGTGCCCGTCGGCTCCCGGTGCCAGGCTCCCTCCCCTGGGTCATGCATGGTCCTGCCGGCACTGGGGACAGCTGTGTCCCCCATCTCCCTGGGGACAGCCCGGAGCAGCAGCCGGGGGGGGGCTCGGCTCGACGTCCAAGGTGGGCAGCGTGGCGCACCGCGGGGCTGGAGCCCCGTCTCCCCGCTCTCAGCGAGCCGGGGGACGAAAGGACAGCCGCTCGCTGCGAACCATTTAACGCCCCATTTAGCACCAGTTCCCCCAGCCTGGCCCGGGCATCGCCCTCAGGCTGAGATGAACCGTGCCCTGGAAACGCCAGCTGTAAGACCGCGGGGCGTCCCTTTGGCACCGGCCACTGCCACCTCCGAGCCAGCAGCCCAGGAGTCCACATGCCCTTTGCAGCCCCCCCCGGGTTTGCTGCCCGCTCTGCCCTGATGGTTCCCCATGGTCCCGGCTGCCGGCGGGTGCCGGGCTGTGCCGGAGCCCCCTCCCCTGCAGTGGTGTGGCCAGGACACGTCCCCTTGGCCACGCTGATGTCCCCACCGATGTCCCCGCTGTGGTGCTGTGGGGGCCCGGGGGCAGGAGAGCGGGCAGGAGAGCTTGCTGCTCGCTTGCTTCTCCAGGAGGGGGGAGCAAACTCGCCTGTGCCATTGCACGGTCACAGCAAAGGAGGGGGCAAACACCCCAGCTGTCCCCCAGGCTGGGGAAGGAGCCCCCCGCCATGCCATGGTGGCCGGCGAGGGCTCTCTGAGGGATGGCACCTTTGGATGAGCTGTCAAAGGGTTGGGGGCGTCCTGCCCCGCACCCGCTCCCCGCAGCCAGGCGTCCCGAGGGCTGGCTCCCGCAGGCTCCCGGTGTCCCGCAGCATTTTGGGTGCCCAGGACGGCCCCTACAGACCCCCTGCCCCGATGAACAGGGTCCTACACCGTGCCAACGGGCACATCGGTGGCAGTGTCCCGCGCCGGTCACCGTCCCCTGCTGAGGTCTCCTCCAGTGACACCAGCGATCTCAGTTTTTAGCGTTTTCGAAGCGCGGGGTGAGAACCACGGCTCTGCTGCCGCACGGTGCCGCAGGGCCGGGGGGCCGGTGACCGCGACAGCCGGCCTCCTGCAGCCCCTGAGAAATACACCCAAATGCGGGCGAGTCGCTCCGTGTTTCTGGGAGGAAAAGGCTCCTCCGGAGCTGCCGCGGGACCTTTGGAGGTCCTGGCCTCAGGCGGGCGTTTCGCAGCCTCACATCACCCAGCCACGGCAGGGAGCAGCTGCGGGTGTTGCCGGAGCACGGTGGGGGCTGCTGCGCGCAGTCCTGGTCTCCTGCCATCGTGGCAATGCCACCGTCCTGTCCCCATCCCTGTCCCCGGGGCTGAGCATGGCTGAACTCCCACTGCCGTGGGCTCCATGCGTGTCGCGGAGCTGCCCGGGACCGTGCCGGGAGTTTCGGCCCCGGCTGTGCTGGGTGCTCGGCAGCCCACGGCATCGCATGGGCAGAGGGAGCCGCTCGGCGGAGCTGCGGCCCGAGGGTGCCGAGGGCTCAGGGTGGCCTGGGGCATCCTTGCTCGTCTCTGTCTCACGCGTCTGCTCGGACATCGGAGATGCCCCCATTCCCGTAAGGCTTTCCCCAGAAGCTGCTCAGTAACGCCTGCCAGGAGTTTGCCGGGTCTCAGCCCAGTCCCGGGATGCTGCCGCAGCTCAGCCGGGCGGCAGGACAGACAGACGGCCAAGACGGGGCTGGGGCTGGTGCAGCCGCTGCGTCGGGGGTGCAGGCGAGGAAAAGCCTTCCAGCGGCATCCTCAGAGACGCCGTCAGCGTCCCCCAGGACTGAAGGATCGGGATAACGCGGCTGCATCCTCTTGGGATGGTTTTTCGCTTGGAGAAGCCCGTAGACCGTTTTCCTCTTACAGAAATTATTTTTTCTTGCTTAAAAAGACACAAATGAAGCTGGAGCCTGGTGTTGTTCTGGGGGAGAGAAGCCCCTCCCGCAACCCGGGGCTGCCCAGGCTGCCCTCAGAGCGGCCGGGCTCCCGGCCAGGGGCCGTGGGGACGGTGACCGGTGACCACCGGGAGCGTCCCTGCCCAGGCCCTGCAACCGGGGGAAGCCCCCACCTCAGGCTGAGCCCCCCCGCCCCAGCTGGTTTCCTCTGGCTGAAGGTAACAACTGTTTTCCTTCCTTCCAATAAAACCATTTCTTCAGCCTGCAGCAGCGCTCCGCGCCAGCGACGGGCGCCTTTACCCCGGCTCCACCCTTAAAATCCCATTTCTAAACAAACGAAAAACCCAAAACTTTTTATTTAGAGCAAGATTCTGCCGCGCGGCCGGGGCCCGTCGGCTCTGCCAGGTGACGGTGGAGGGGCCAGCGTGGGATCTGGGATGGCTGGAGCTGGTCCTGGCTGTGCCGCACGGTCCTGCCCGCCGACCGCCCGGCTCCAGACGGGGCTGTGTGGAAGCCATACGGCGCTCGGGGGCTCGCCCGCGGCTACGGGCAATGGCTCGGGGGACACGACAGCCACGGCGAGTTCTTTTTCCTGCTTGCCCATCCCGCACAGCCCTTCCAGAGGCGGGGAGAGATGCCCCGGAGATTCCCCGGCATTCTGGCTAGAGAGAGCTCCCTCTGGGCTCGAGGTTTCTCCGGAGGCACCCGGGAAAGCCCTCCCCACCTGCGGTTAAGTAACTTTTCCCGGGGTAATTTAATGGTGTTATAAATAGAACGGGGGGGAAAAGGCTTGAATGGGACGGGGGGATGCTGGCTGGGGGGCAGGGATGCAGGGATGCTGCCCACCCGTCTGCAGCGTCCCAGGGGCTGGGACAGGGACACGGCACTGGGGGTGGTGACAGTGTGGTGAGAGGGTCCCCGAGGTGCTCGGCTCCCACCGACTGTCACCAGCCACAGCCCCAGGGACGCGGCTGTGGCCCTGGTCCCCACAAGCCACCCGTGGCAGCGGAGGAAGAGGTTGGTGCCGGGGCAAAGCCCTGCACGAAGCTTTCCTGCCTTGGGGGTGGCCAAACTCCCGCTGGGACAGATCGGGGGGAGCATCACCCCACTGCGGGGGGGCGGTTTGGGGAGCTGCTGGGGGTTGTCCCAGCCATGCCATGCCCTGGCCGGAGCCAGGCTGAAAACGCTGGCTGGGATTAGAAAGGATCTTGGGGAGAGCGGGAGGCGGGGGGACACCCTGCAGGGTCTGGAGGATGGGCTGGGGGGTGCCACGGGAGATGGGGGTGGCCCAGGGGAAGCAGCCGGCTGGATGGCGAGTGCGCGGGGTGGCCGTGGGGACCCTGCCGTGCCAACAGCAGGACGCTGGCACCTCCTGGGTGGGCTGGCTGGCGTCGTCCCCCACAAAGCCTCGCAGGACAAGTCACGGCTCTGGGGGCTGGCAGGGCTGTGCCACGGCCGCTGGCACCGGGATAAAGCCCTCACCCAGCCGGGAAGGGGCACATTCACCCCCCCAAGTGCTCGCAAGGCTTTGAGCCCCAAAAACCCAAACCTGGGCAGTGTGGCGGGTGCTTCCCCCCCGCACCCACCCCCTCTGCCCCGCTGGAGCTGGGAGGGTCCCGGGAGCTCCCGGGAGGGTGACGGGGAGCCCAGGTGGTGAGCTGGTGGTGACCCGGCTGTCACCGATGCGCACCCGAGCACGGACATCCTCGACTCCCTGCACCGCAGGGTGCGCCAGAGCCCCCCGCCTCACCGGGGACCCTCAGAGCCAGGGACACCCCCGTGTGTGGAGGCAGGCGAGGGGCTCCGGGGAGCTGGCGTGGAGCGGCGGCGGTGGGGGGCTCAGCGGGGGTCCGGGCAGCAGGCTGGCAGCGGGGTGCAGGTGAGCCGGGGGGGGCAGCAGGGCGAAGGGGGGCTGCCAGGGAGCCGGAGGGGGGCTGCTGCCGGGGGTCAGGCCTGCGGGATGGAAACGGGGCTCAAGCAGCGCACGGGGCTGGGAGCATCACCCTCGCCCCCAGCCCCGCTCTGCCGTGGGGCGGGGGACACCCACCCCACAGCAGCCACCCCCATCGCTGCGGGGCCGGGGGGACCGGCTCCCCGCACTCTCCAGCACCCCGTGGGGTCCTGCACCCTGCCGCAGGCTCCCACCCTGGCCGTGCCTGGGGGTCCCAGCCCCCCTCCCGGCCCTTTTACCGCAGCAAGCGTCGTCCCAGGCGCAGGGGCCGGAGGTGCAGAGGTGCAGCAGGGCCGGGGGGCTGGGGCAGGCGCTGAGACCCTGGCTGTGACCGTGACCGTGACCGTGACCGTGACCGTGGAGGGGCTGCGGCGAGCCAGCGGGGGCGGCTGGGAGGTGCTGGGGGGAGAACAGAGAGCGGGATGTCATGGGGCATCCATAGGGATGCTTTGGGACCAGGCCACCCCGGAGGGGACCTGTGAAGTGTCACCCTACAGAAACAGCTCCCCGGGGGTGGGGGGGGCAGTGCCTGGGGAGCTCAGAGCAGCCGGGCAATGGGAGCGTGGGCTCCAGAGGGTGCGCGGAGCCTGTTGGAGCGCCGGCGAGGCGTCCCCATCACCCCCGGCCATCTCCTACCTGTGCTGAGCCGGCGGCTGTCACAGCCGGGGGGAGGAAAGCAGCCATGGCCACCCCGTGGGGCAGCATCCAGTCGCACCAGGAGCCTGTGTGGGGAGAGGTGGGGAGGGCAGCACACCGGCTCGGGTCCGCGCTGGTCCCCAGCCTTCATTTTGGGGGAACTGAACCCAGGCGTCCCAGTGCTGAGCGCCAAATTTTAGCCGCCGTCCCTCCCAGGGTGTCCCCTGGGCCCCATCCTGTCCCCTCCACCCCGAGGCTGTCACCTGCGCCGCCAGCCTCCAGCTTCTGCTTGGCCTCCCGCCTCCACTTCGCCCTTCGGTTGGAGAACCAGACCTGGGGAAGAGGGAGGAGGCTGAGGCTGCCGGCCCCCACCCCGCGGCACCCGCACCCCCGGCTCCTTGGCAGGACCCTTTGTCCCTGGACACGGGCTTGTCACTTGTCCCCAGCCACGGGCATGGGCGGAGGGAGGGGGGTTGATCCTGCGTCTTCTGCACCTCGTCGGGCTGCAAGCCCTTGCCGGGCTCTGGGGGGTTTCTCCGGCACAGGGCACGGGACACACGTGGGCGCACACGCGTGTGCACCGCCACGGCCGGTGACGGGCTGGGGCTGGGAGGGGAAGGGGCTGCCACGGAGCCGGGAAGGTTTGCCGGCAGCGCAGGTGCCAGAGCTACCAAGTGCGTCCTGGATGTGAGCGTGAGGGGAGGGTGCCAGGGACCATGGCAGAGTGTGCCAGGGAGTGTGCCATGGAGCGTGCCAGGGAGTGTGCCAGGGACCATGGCAGAGTGTGCCAGGGAGTGTGCCATGGAGCGTGCCAGGGAGTGTGCCAGGGACCATGGCAGAGTGTGCCAAGGAGTGTGCCATGGTATGTGCCAGGGAGCGTGTCATGGAGCATGCCAGGGAGTGTGCCATGGTACGTGCCAGGGAGTGTGCCACGGAGCATGCCATGGAGCGTGCCAGGGACCGTGCCAGAGTGTGCCAGGGAGTGTGCCATGGAGCGTGCCAGGGAGTGTGCCATGGAGTGTGCCATGGAGTGTGCCAGGGACCGTGCCAGAGTGTGTGCCATGGAGTGTGCCATGGTATGCATCAGGGAGTGTGCCATGGAGAGTGCCAAGGAGAGTGCCATGGAGTCTGCCACAGTGCATGCCATGGAGTCTGCCAAGGAGAGTGCCAGGGAGAGTGCCATGGAATGAGCCAGGGAGTGTGCCATGATGCATGCCACAGTGCGTGCCACAGAGCGTGCCACAAAGTGTGCCATGGAGCATGCCATGGAGCATGCCATGGAGTCTGCCATGGTACGCGCCATGAAGCGTGCCGTGGAGTGTGCCATGAAGCGTGCCATGGAGCATGCCAGGGAGCCTGCCATGGTGCATGCCATGGAGTGTGCCAGGGAGTGTGCCATGGTGCGTGCCAGGGAGTCTGCTATGGTGCGTGCCATGCCATTCCCAGGGAAGTGGTGGAATCACCATCCCTGGTGGTATTTAAAGCCGGGCAGACGCGGTGCGGAGAGGACACGGTTCAGTGGTGGGCTCGGCAGTGCTGGGTTAACGCCTGGACTCGATCATCTTAAAGGGCTCTTCCAACCAAAATAATTCTATGATTCTATGATTCTATGCCACAGAGTGTGCCAGGGAGTGTGCCATGCTGAGTGCCATGGAGTCTGCCATGGTGCATGCCATGGTGCGTGCCAGGGGGTCTGCTATGGTGCGTGCCACAGAGTGTGCCATGAAGCGTGCCATGGTGTGTGCCAGGGAGTCTGCCGTGGTGCATGCCATAGAGGGTGCCACCAAGTGTGCCACGGAGCGTGTCGTGGTGCACGCCATGGAGTGTGCCATGCAGCACGCCACGGCGCGTGCCACGGCTCCGCAGCGCTGCGCTGTCCTCCCCTGCACCCCTGCCCTGCAGCACCATCCCGGGCTCCAGCCGTGTCCCCACAACCTCCCGGGCCCTGCGCTGGCCCCACGGCGGGGCAGAGCTGGGGCGCGCAGGGGCCGGCAGCGGGGCTGGGTGCGGTGGCTGCACCGGGACGGGGACACGCAGCCACTCGTGGCCGTGCGGCGCAGGCGTGTGGCACAGCGGCAGCCAGAGGGTCCCGCTGCCCCAGCCATGCCCCGGCAGGCAGGAGGGAGCACGAGAGACCGGCACATCCTGACGGAGCCAGCCCTGCCCCGCTCCTGCCCGTGCCCAGCCACCAGCGGGTAGAGACCCCCAAGCCGGGGACAAAACCTGCTCTCGGGGATCACCCCCCCCCTTTGCCACGCTGCCCGCCTGAGCCCCTTCCTGCCCCTGCCACCACCGCCAGCGGCGTCGTGGCTTGGAGACCTCCCTGCACGCCCTGTGCCCCCCGCGCCAGCAGGCTGGGCACCCCCGAGCCCAGCACCCCTGGCCGGGCCACTTTGGCCGATGGCTCCAGGCGCATTCCCGGCCGGAGAGCGGCAACGTGGCGCGGGTCCTCTTACCCTGATGGTGGTGTCGGGCAGCCGGGTGGCCGCGGCCAGTCTCTCCCGGGTGACGGTGTCCGGGTACTGCCCCCTCTGAAACTCTGCAAGGGGGATTGGGGTGAGACCAGCCCGGCCGGCGCATCCATCTTCCCCCTCCCCCCCGCGGCGAGCGATGCCAGGGCGTGCGCCCACAGCTGGGCCATCGCCGGGCCCCGGTGCCCGCAATTTGGGGCAGCGCAGCGATGGCCGAGCCATGGGAAGGGGCAGGAGCCCCCCACCCGCCGAAAGCAGCAATGCCCTCCCCTGGGAAGGGCCGCGCTCCATCCCGGCGCCCCGCGGCAGCTCGGGGCGGGCACCCCAAATGTCCCCCCACATCCTGCGGGAGCCGCACCTTCCTCCAGGGCCTCCGACTGCTGGCTGGAGAAGACGGTCCTGTTCCTCTGCTGGGGGTGCCGGCCGGGCGCCGAGCCCCGGGGGGGGTGCTGGGTCCCCAGGCAGTCGGCAGCCCCGGCTTCGGCGGGCGAGCGGCAGCCCCCGGGACGCGGGGAGCAGGGGGTGGCGGGAGGGGACACTGTGGGGACAGAGAGGCGGGAGGGGTGGGAGGGGGGTCCCAGCGCCGGGCGCTCCCCGGGAGGGGTTGGGAAGGGTCAGGGAGGGCCGATGAGCCCCTTTGCTTTGGGGGCACGCGGGGGGGTGCGGAGGAGCTGCGTGCGTGCACGTGTGTGAGTTTGCACACGTGTGTGTGTGCATGTGTGTGTGTGTGCGCATCCGTGTCCGTGTCCGTGTGTGTGTGCATGTGTGTCCGTGTGTGTGTGCGCATGTCTATGTGCGTGTGTGTGTGTGCATATGTGTGTGTGCATGCGTGTGCATGCGCGGGTGCATCTGTGTCCGTGTGTGTGTGTGCATGTCTGTGTGCATGTGTGTGTGTGCATGCGTGTGTGTCCGTGTGTGTGCATGTGTGCGTGCATGCATGTGTGCGCATGTGTGTTTATGTACATGTGTGTGTGCGTGTGTGTGTTTATGTACATGTGTGTGTGCATGTGTGTGCGTGTGTGTGTGCATGCGTGTGTGTGCATGTGTGTGTGTGCATGCATGTGTGTTTACGTACATGTGTGTGCATGTGTGTGTGCATGCGTGTGTGCATGCATGTGTGCATGCGTGTGTGTGCGCATGTGTGTGTGCACATGTGTGTTTACATACATGTGTGTGTTTGCATACATGCATGTTTGCATGCATATGTGCGTGTTTGCATGCTTGTGTGTGTATTCATGTGCCTGTGTGCATGTTTGGATG
This sequence comes from Alca torda, assembly GCA_008658365.1. Taxonomy (NCBI): domain Eukaryota; kingdom Metazoa; phylum Chordata; class Aves; order Charadriiformes; family Alcidae; genus Alca; species Alca torda. The sequence continues at coordinate 1,018,913 of CM018076.1, forward strand.
CGTGTGTGTGTCCGTGCACGCATGTGTGTGTGTGCTTGTGTGCATGCATGTTTGTGTGTTTGCATGCACCCGTGTGTGTATTTGTGTGTATCTGTGCATGTTTGCATGCATGGGGGGGTGTGTTTGCATGGATATGTGTGTGCATGCATGTGTGTGCGCGCATGCATGTGTGTGTGCGTGCATGTGTGTGTGCATACGTGTGTGCGCGCATGCATGTGTGTGTGCGTGCATGTGTGTGTGCATACGTGTGTGTGCGTGCATGTGTGTGCGTGCATGTGTGTGTGTGCATGTGTGTGTGTGCATGCGTGTGTGTGTGCATGCGTGTGTGTATGCATGTGTGTGTGCATGTTTGCGTGTGTGTGTGCGTGCACATATGTGTGTGTGCACCCGTGGACGTGCGTGCAGCCGGGAGGCCGGCGGTGGCAGGCGCTCTCTGCCCGCTGGCAGCAGGTCTGTCCCATGGGGTCCCCCCCCAGCCGCTGCCCCCCGGGCCGTCGCCCCCAGCAAGGCTCACCCCGTGGCGGCGGGTCCCTGGCAGAGCCCCGCCGGGCCGCCAGCCGCAGGTCGCTGGGCAGGTTCCTCAGCACCCGGTTGATGGAGGAGACCTGGGCAGGGAGAGACGGGGCTGGGGGCCGCGCCGTGGGCAGGGTGGGGGGCGGGGGGGAGCCGGGGGGTGCTGGGTGAAGCCGGGGGGGGACGGAGGCTCGTCTCCGAGGTGCTCCCCCGCAGCCGCCCCTGAGCACATGCCAGGGATTCCCCGCGCCGGGGCCGTGCCCGTCTGCTCCGCTCTGCCTTGATAACGGGCAGCCCGTTAATTCGGGCGCGCTGACAGCATCCGATGTGGGGCAACCTGCACCTCGGGGCTGGCGACCGGCACGTTTCTAGGGGTGGGACCGGCATTAGGAGGTACGGCTTCCCGTGCTGATGCCGCAGGTCGCGTTTTATTGTCCGTGGCGCTTTGTAACGGAGCCACCGCGGCGCCCCCGTGGCCGAGACGACGCCAGGCCCGCTGGGGACAGCCGGCGGGGCCCTGCTTTGGCTGGGAGGGGGCGATTCGCCTTCCCCTGCTGCTCCCCAGGCTCCCACCGAGCTCCCTGCGCATCCTTCCCGTTGCCCCCCACCCGCCGCAGCGGGGGACCCCACACCGCCCCAGCCATGGGGTCACACACCCCCCCCCCCCCCCGCCACGCAGTGCCTGGCGCTGGTGTCCCCACAGCCCCCCCCCCAGCGGGGACTCACGCTGAGGGTCCCGCTGGTGGCGCAGGTGCCCTCGGCGCGCAGCTGCCGGCGGATCTCCCAGGCGAAGAGCGAGGGCTGCTCCAGCTTCAGCTGCGCGATCCTGGCCACCACCTCGGGGGTGGCCACGCGGGGCTTGCTGCCCCCGATGGCCTTGGGCTCCACGGCCCCCGTCCGGTAGTAGTGGCCCAGGATCTTGCTGACGCAGCCGTTGGACACCTGCGGAGGGGGCGGCTCAGCGGGAAAAGGATTTGGGGGAGAAGGAGACACCCCCTCTCCGACACCCCCCCGACCCGGGCGCACCTTGAGGCTGCGGGAGATGTCGGAGGTCCGGACGCCGCACGCCGCCAGCTCGATGATCCTCTTCCTCTTGCAGGCGGGGAGGGGGCGGCCGTTCACGAAGAGCCCCCCCAGCTGGTTCACGCCGCTGGGTCCTGGGGAGAGGCCAGGCAGGGGGTGACGGGCGACGGGGGGACGCTGCCCGCCCTCCCCTCCCCGGAGGGCACCGGGGCCTCAGGCTTTGCGGGGGGAAGGACCGGTGGCACCGGGGACCCCCGTGCATTGAGTGGGGGTTTGGAGGGGACGGGGAAGGGGGACTTGGAGCAACGTGGGGCTCGTCTGCCGGAGTGTGGGTGCAGGCAGTGTGCGGCAGGAGCAGGCAGGGCACGGGGGGACCAGCCCAGGTGATGGGAGCTGAAAAAATACCCCATGGAGGAGCAGAGGGAGGAGGAGGTTCCTCCGGGCAGGGGCAGCAGGGGAAGGCAGCTCCAAAGAGGGGGGTGACTGGCTGGGATGGAGGGGGGGCAGGGAAGCGCTGGACATTCCCGGGCGGGGGGCCGGGAGGACTCTGCGGAGCCACATGTGTGTCAGCTACCAGCACCCAGGGTGGGCTTTGTAGGGGGAAAGCAGCCTCATTTGTGATGGAGCAGGGGCCGAAACGGCACCTGATTCCACCCCGGACCACGGATGCCGGGATGGAGATCCCTGAGCCGCTCCGGTGCGGCAGCATCGCTCACCTCGGTGTTGCATGGCCAGGCTTCGCGGGGCTTTCGGAATTGCCAAGAGGAGGTGGCCGCTGTCGTCAGGCCGGATAAATCAGCGACAGTGTCCAGGGCTCGGCCACGTCCCCTGCCCTGTCCCCTGCCCACCCTCCTGCGAGAGAAAGGGGGAGCGAGGGCAGAAACACCCAGCGGAGGACGGAAACGCTGGAGGGCATCTGGCTGCTTTGGGAAACCGTGGCACTCCAGGCCCAGCAGATCAAAGGGACCTGGCCAGGCTTTAAGTGCTCGCAGGCTGCAGGAGCCACTCGGGATCTGAAGTGGCCGGGAAGACGCCGGGAATTCTGCCCATACCTGGCAGCCACCAGCATGCAACAGCGCTGGCTTGGCTGAGCCGCATCCCAGCTCCCATGCGCTCCCTTGGATAAGCCAGAGGGGATTTAGGGTTTCCCTGTGCCCACCTGGCTGCGGCTGAGCGCTGGGGTCCTGTCGTGGGGACAGGGGGTAGGAGGTGGCAGGAGCAGAGGGGACGACAGGGTCGGGAGCTCTGCCTTCGCGTGCAGGAGCTTCGGTGCTGGTTCACGAGCTGCTTCTCACCCACCTTAACCCTTCCCTGCTGCCTCGCCGGTGGCTCCAGGCACCAACGCCTGTGTGTGGCATCACTGCTTTGTGCCCTCATTGGCAGCGTCGCTCTCTTTCGGTGTATATTTATTTATTTATTTCAGAGGGAGGGTCTGGCCCCATGCTAAATCCAGAGCGGCCGCAGCTGCTGGCGTGGGGCTGGGTTTGCAGCACTGGGAGCCAAACCCAGCCAGGGAGAGATGGGCAAGCGACAACCGGGCCAAGAGAAGCCTCCCCTCCTTTGACCGGGGACGCTCCATCGCTCTGCCACCTCCTTTGCCAGCTCGGAAGATGAAGGCTGGGTTCCCCATGCACGCTACTCCCAGAGCTCCTCTGCTTTTCCCCGTCCCCAGCACTTCTCTCTGCCCCCCCCCGACACCTTCCCTCGCTCCAGACCCGGACTTAAGGCAGCCCCACGGGTTTAGACAGTGATGTCCCAGCTGTGGGACACCACCCCGCACCCAGCACCCCTGGAGCAAGTGCTGCCCCACATCCCCGCTGCCCTGCCCACCCTGCCCTGCAGCTCCCCCGCTGCCCCCCAGGCCCTGCAGGGTGAATGTCGCCTCCTCCCACCCTGGGACTGGCCAGCAGCCGGGGACGCCACGGCAGCGGGTCCTGCGGGAGCCCCGCAGACACTTGGCCAAGTCCTGGTGGTGCCTCTGAGACCAGCTGGGCCCATGATGGGGCAGAGCAGCCGTTCCTCCTGGAGGAGACGGCGCCGGTGGGGACCAGGGCAGGAGGAGCAGGTCACCAGCTCATCCCTGGTGTCACCAGAGACAGGGGAGGTTTCAGTGGGAGGAAAGGCAGCGCAGCTCCGAGTGCCGGGCATCGGCAAGGGGTCCTGCCCCATGAAACGGGGGAGAGGGGACATTTCCACAAGGACGCTGGTGCCAGCCCTTCTCTCCAGGAAAACCCTGCTCCCCTTGCCATCCGCTCAGGCAGAAACGCGCGTGGTAATTAATGAGCAGCACGTTGAGCCCCAGTGGTGCCACACAGACCGACGGCTGCTACCACCACCGCTGCCGTGCCAAGCCCCGGCAGCCTGCCCGGCGCACCCGCTTAACCTGGGATTTAACCTGAAACACCCCAAAAACTCCTGGACACCCCCAGTGCTGGGCTCTCCCTGCTGCAGTCCCCGAATCCCACCGCAGCCATGTCACCGCTTCCCCGCACGGCTCTGGAGCAGTGTTTGGGGACACCGACCCTGATTGCGAAATTCAGCAAAAGCGAAATAAATCCACCAGCGGGGACGACTGGGCAGATCTCCCGCAGGTGAAAAGCGAAGGTGAGGCGCGCCCAATCTCCCTCTCTTTAGGAAAGGGACGGATCGCCCCGGAGCAAAGCACACCAGGCAGCTCCGGGAGGGAGGGAACAAGTGGCACCGGCAGGACTCGTGTCCCCTCGGGGGCCAGCACAGCATTCCCTGGCTTTGCCCCAGCCAAGAGCTTGGGAAGCAGCACTGGGATTTCTTTCCCCATGGAGAAACTGGGAAAGCCAAGTGAGCTGTGAGTCCGCGGCTCCTCTCCGGGGGTGCTGAGGGGTCTCGGAGGGGCGGTGAGCTTGGTCTTTGCGCAGCGCGCAGAGGTGAGGAGGGCAGAGAACGCGACGGGACCCGGCCAGGCTGGACCAGAGCAGCTCATCCCTGGAGGAAGCCCCAGAACCTTCCCAGCATTAAGGCACCTTCACCGGCCAATTTTTACTGGGAATTGCTTCCCGTGGCTGCACAAGACGAGAAATCACAGCCCCCCCTTGCCCCAGAGCAGCCCCCCCAAAGCTTGCCCCGTGCTACCCGCCATGTGCGTGCGGGCGTGAGTGGATGTCCACACGCTAGCGCGGTGGAGATGGAGAGACGCACAACATCCCTAGGGAGGGATCCCACGTGTGCACACGCCTCCGACTGCATCCACGCGCCCGCTCCTTTCTGGCCCAGCTGCACACACTCATGCGCTTTTCCACACACCCAGCCCGCCCCGCACGCGTGTACACGCGTGTAGTTGCGCACGCGTGTGCGTAGGCGTGCGGACGAAAGCCGGGATGCCCGTAGGGGTGCAAGGGTTGGGGGGAGGGCGCGGGGTGTTTGTACCTGCGGAGCCGTGGAAGGAGATGAACCGGGATCTTCCTGGGAGCCCAACCGGGTGCTGCCCTGCTGGTGTCGTGCGGGGCGGCGGATGAGGGAGAGGGGCCGTGATGTCACGGGGCAGGAGGAAGAGGAGGATGGGGAGGAAGGGGGCGGCCCGATGGGGAACGGGCAGCCGCGCCCAGCAGACGCCCGGCCCGGGGGGCTCCGTCGGGGCTCGGGGTCGGCTCGCGGCCACCGGCCCCGAGCCGACCCCGAGCCCCGACGGAGCCCCCCGGGCCGGGCAGTGAATCGGTACCGGTGGTAGCGCCGGTATTTCAGCACTAGCGCCCGGTGGACAGCACACACCCCACCGAGCATCCCCGGTAACCCCCGCCGCAGCCTCTCCCGGAGGATGGTGGTGGCGGCGGGGGGGGGGATGTTTCGCTCCCGCGTGTCCCGCAAAACAAACAGGGACAGACACGGGCTGCCATATGGGATCGAATCATAAACCCAGATTGCGTTTTATTACATTTATTTAAATTTTTTTTTATTTCTTTTTCTCCCCCCCACCCCCCCCCCCTACCCCCCTCCACTTTGGGTGTTGAACAAACAGAAGGCGGCCCCGCTTGGGTGGATGGGTACCGGGGGAGAGGGTGGTGGTGGTGGGGGGGGGGGGATGGGGGACACGACTGCCCCGGTGTGCAACCCCAGGGCTGGGGCACAGATGGCCCCCATCTTCGGAGATAAAAAAAAAAAAAAAAAAAAAAAAAAAAAAAGAAACACGTTGTAAACCTTTCAAGTAAAATATTTGAAGAGCAAATATTAGCCAGCGAGGAGCCCTGCGCCGCGGCCCTCCGCGCCCGGCCCCGCGAGTAATTGAGCGTTATTAGCACCCCGCTCCCGGCCCCCGCGCTCCGCGCACAACCGCCCGCTTTGCAAAATACCATATGCTCCGAATTACACATTAACCACGGCACTGCGGGGCCCGGGCCCGGCCCCGGCCCCCGGGGAGCCTCCGCGCCGCCCTCCCGCCACCCCCGGGGCGCCCCGACCGGCCCCCCCCGTGCCCACCCGTGGGAGCCGGGGCCGGGCTGTCGGCGGGGCGGGGAGCGCTGGCAACCGAAGCCGGGACCCCCCCGCTCCCCCCCGGCCTCCGGGGAGCCCCGACGGAGCCCCCGGGCCGGGCCAGCCCCGTGCGTAACGCGGCGCCGGGGCGCGGGGAGCGGGGCGCGGGGCTCAGCGCCGGGGCGGGGGGGAGCCGGCGGCGACGGGACGGCCCCGTTGATCCCCCCCCGGGCCGGGCCGAGCGGTGCGGGGGTGGAGGGGCCGGCGGTGCGGGTCCGGGAGGGGCGAGCGCGGCCCCTCCCGGACTTTGCGCACCGGGACCGGGCGCGCCGGCGGCGGGCGGGGCGGCGGCGGGGCGCAGGGACCGTCGCGGCGGCGGGGACAGAGCCCCGGCGATGCCCCCGCGGCGGGACCGGCCCACGGAGCCGGCCGGAGCCCGGGGCCGGGTGGGGGGCACCGGGGGGATCGGGGAAAGCGGGGGCGGCGGAGCGCGGGCGGTGCGTCCTCGGCGCGGCTGGGGCGCAGCGGGCGCGGCGGCGGCGGGCGGCGGGGAACGGGAAGGGCGAGCACGGGGGGGACACGTCGGGGAGGTGAGTGGGGTGCGGGGAGGAGAGGTGGGGAGACAGGGAGATGGAGAGGTGGGGAGGTGGAGAGATGGAGACATGGAGAGATGATGGAGAGAGATGGATAGATGGAGAGGTGGAGAGATGGAGAGGTGGGGAGATGGAGAGGTGGAGAGATGGGGAGATGGGGAGGTGGAGAGATGGAGAGGTGGAGAGATGGAGAGGTGGACAGAGAAACAGAGAGATGGAGAGGTGGAGAGATGGAGAGGTGGAGAGATAGAGAGGTGGACAGAGAAACAGAGAGATGGAGAGGTGGAGAGATGGAGAGGTGGAGAGATAGAGAGGTGGACAGAGAAACAGAGAGATGGAGAGGTGGAGAGATGGGGAGGTGGAGAGATAGGGAGATGATGGAGAGATGGAGAGATGGAGACGTGGAGAGATGGAGAGGTGGGGAGGTGGAAAGGTGGAGAGATAAGGAGGTGGAAAGATGGGGAGGTGGAGAAGTGGAAAGATGGAGACATGGAGATATGGAGACGTGGAGACATGGAGAGGTGGAATTATGGAGACATGGAGAGGTGGAATTATGGAGACATGGAGAGGTGGAAAGACAAAGAGATGGAGAGATGGAGAGACAGAGATGGAGAAATGGAGACATGGAGAGGTGGAGACATGGAGAGGTGGAGAAATGCTCCAGGTCCTGCTGTGCCATCTGCATTTCATGCTTGCTTGCACGTCTCCTCCCATCCACCTTCTCGCCTCAGGGAAGAGCTTTTTGCAGACATTTCTTTGGTGGTGGGAAGTGCAGCCGGTGCTGGTGTGCAGCGCAACGGGGCAGTCTGGGGACAGGGACGGGTGCGATGGGAGGGGACCGGGCAGGAGCTGGGGGGAAGCCAGTCTCTCCTCCCCTGCCCTCCCCCGGGCCGGGGCAGGCACCTCCTGTGCTGGGGCCTGACGATGTGCGGGGGCCCTGGGTCAGGCTCTCCACATCCCCTGCTCCGGGACCCAGTGTTGATCCCAGAACCTCAGCTTTGGATTGGATCCGACTTCATGGATTTGCCCGTACATGGTGGACAGGGAGCACCCGGGGAGCGAGTGGGTTTAAGGGTGCTGCCCGTGGGTGCTCTGCCGGCATCTTCCTGAAGGACCAGGCGGTGCCTCCCTGGTGAAGAGCAAGTGGGAGATGCCCTGGTAGCCGTGCTGGTGGCAGGTGTCGTGGCCACCGAGCCAGGCTTCTGCTCGCCCAGACGTGCTCGCGGTGACCGTGCCCCCAGCCAGGGCTCTGCTGCTGGCAGCTGGACATGGGCAGTGCCCCCGCTGCAGCCAGCGCCAGCAGCCTTCCGGCAGCGCCTTCATCCCGCGGGGACCCTAAATGCCAGTGCCTGGGGAGGGGCTGGAGCAGGGAGTGCTGCCTCGGGAATGGGGGGGATGCTGGGTGTCCTGGGAAGGGTGGGGATGCTGTGCTGCCCTCAGGCGGGAGAGGGATTCAGTGCTGGGGACGGGACAGGGATGCTGAGCATCCCAGGGGCGGGATGGGCATGCTGTGCTTCCTGGGACAGGATGGGGATGCTGTGCTTCCCAGGGGCAAGATAGGAATGCCGAGCATCCCAGGGGTAGGACAGGGATGCTGTACTTCCTGGGAGAAGGACAACAATGCTGAGCATCCCAGGGGCAGGATGGGAATGCTGAGCATCCCGGGGGTAGGATGGGGATGCTGTGCTTCCCAGGGGAAGGACAAGGATGCTGAGCATCCCAGGGGTAGGACAGGGATGGTGTTCTTCCTGGTGAGGACAGCAATGCTGAGCATCCCAGGGGCAGGATGGGGATGCTGAGCTTGCTGCGGGAAGGACAAGGATGCTGAGCATCCCGGGGGCAGGATGGGGACACTGTGCTTCCTGGGGGAAGGACAAGGATGCTGAGCAACCCAGGGGTAGGACAGGGATGCTGTGCTTTCCAGGGAAGGACAAGGATGCTGAGCATCCCAGGGGCAGGATGGGGACGCTGTGCTTCCTGGGGGAAGGACAAGGATGCTGAGCATCCCGGGGGCAGGATGGGGACGCTGTGCTTCCTGGGGGAAGGACAAGGATGCTGGGCTGCTGGGGTTTTCAGCAGCTGGCACATGGTGGCACTGGGGACCCTGCTGGCTGATCACCTCCCGACTGTATGTGCCATCCTCTACCCTGGGTACCAAAGTGTCCCCTCTTGCCAGCTCCCGGTCATGCCAGCTGCCAGGAGAGGGAAGGGAAGGGAAAAGGGAAAGAAGGGAAGGGAAGGGAAGGGAAGGGAAGGGAAGGGAAGGGAAGGGAAGGGAAGGGAAGGGAAGGGAAGGGAAGGGAAGGGAAGGGAAGGGAAGGGAAGGGAAGGGAAAGTATAAGGTGAGAAGGCAGGAAGGCAGGGAGGAAGGAAGTCAGTCAGATGTAGGAAACCCAGGAGAGAGGATGCTGGGTACTTTCACACCGTGTAAGCAGCGGCACAATGTTCTTCTGGGCTTGTCTCTGCTGCAGGCTCCATCCCGCCTGGCTCAGACACCCAGGCAAGGGCGCTGGAAGAGCAGCAGCCGCTCAGGCTTCCAAAATCCCCCGTGGAGCCCCTGGAGCCTCGGTCCTTCTCCGGCCCCAGGGACGCCCTTCCCAGCCTCCTGCTGCGTGGCTGGACAGCCCGGGGCTGAGGATGGTCCCTGCTCTGCAGCGGAGGAATAAATCAAAATGCATGAAAAATTAGAAAATTAAGCACCTGGTCCCAGGAAAAACATTCCTTTGCCGGGGTTAGATTTTTTGCCACCTCCTGGATACCTGGCAATTTTCCACTCTCTCAGAGCCTGGGGGCTGACATGTCCCAAGGGATCATAGAATCATAGAATGGTTTAGTTGGGAGGGACATTAAAGATCATCCATGATCCCACCAGCCCACGTTGCTCCAAGCCCCGTCCAACCTGGCCTTGAACCCCTCCAGGGATGGGGCAGCCACAGCTTCTCTGGGCAACCTGGGCCAGGGGCTCACCCCCCTCACAGCAAACAATTTCGTCCCAGGGTCTCATCTCAGTCTCCCCTCTGTCAGTGTAAAACCCTTCCCCCTCGTCCCACGGCTCCCCTCCCTCATCCAGAGTCCCTCCCCAGCTTTCCTGGAGCCCCTTTAGGGACTGGCAGGGGCTGGAAGGTCTCCCCGGAGCCTTCTCTTCTCCAGACTGACCCCCCCAGCTCTCCCAGCCTGTCCCCACGGCAGAGGGGCTCCAGCCCTCCCAGCATCTCCGGGGCCTCCTCTGGCCCCGCTCCAACAGCTCCGTGTCTCTCCTGTGCTGAGGCCCCGGAGCTGGAGGCAGCGCTGCAGGGGGGTCTCCCCGAGCGGAGCAGAGGGGCAGAATCCCCCCCCTCGCCCCCCTGCCCACGCTGCTGGGGATCAGCCCAGGCTGCGGGGGGGTTCTGGGCTGCCAGCGCACAGTGCTGGGATGGGAGTCCAGCCAAGCGGATCCATCATCATCATCATCATCATCATCATCATCTTCTTCTTCTTCTTCTTCTTCTTCATCGCCACTTCTATCTCCTGTTTAAAGTAGATTTCAGGTCTGGCTGATGAAGACAACCGATGGTACAGGGTAATGGGATTTCTGCAAGACGTTTGACTTAGTACGTACAATGGGTTGATTAAAACCTCTCGTTACGTGAAATTAAGCGAGCGCAGATGAGACGCTGGCTCCTGACTAACAGGAGCTGCTGTTTATGTGGAGCCAGCCCCAGTGGAGCAGCGCAGCGGGGACCGGCGGCAGCCACCGGCATCGTATTTTCTGAGCGGTGGCATCTCCAGGCGGCACCGGTGGCCCGTGCAGCGACGGGGGAGGAGGCCGGGTGGGTGCACCTGGGACTGGGGCTGTCAGTGACCACCATGGGCCAGGGGATGGCCAGGTGTGGAGTAATTACTAAAGTGGCTAAAAATACAAAATTACAGCATTGTTCACACATTAAGGAAAAGTATAAAATCAAGAGGCTTCTGAGGTAGGAAAGAGCCGCAGCTGGCATGAAGAACACAACATCCGCGGTTCCCTGATGAGGACGCTTGGGAAGCTCCACGAGGTACGGGGCGGGATGCAATTATTCCGCGACTTTACCTTATGATGTACAGCAGATACGGGAACGGGACGATACCATGAAACAGATGAGCTGCCAATTAGCTGCCTGCTCGATACTCGCAGCCAACATTTTGTCAAATTTTGATGAAACGCTGTCCTTTGCGCGAACTTTGCTCGTTATAAATGTCATTATAATACCAAAACACACCTCCATCCCAAAGGCTACCCGCCTCCGAGGTGCGACCACTCCTTCTTGAGTCTGCACCCTGAATTTTTCGTAAACTCTACCTTTAAATGTGAAGCGAGAGAATTTTACACCAATCGTAATTAAAGTATTTATGACTGAAGTCACTCAAACTCCACCTTGACGATAACAAATAGTATAAAAATAGCCCGAGAGAGGGGGGATATCAGGGAAGACACCACCGCAGAGAACTCCATCACTGACGTCCAGGATCGGTCAACGGGCTGAGCCTTTCTTCCCCCCCATGGGGACGCCTTTGGGTGAGACTTAGATTATAGCGAGCGCTTTCTCGGCAAACTTAGAAATTTCTCTAGAGAATCTCTATCTTACATTTATAGCCAGGCTGGATCGTTTATAACTTTGTCGCGCGTTTGATATATGTAATAACACTTTCATTTGCACGTGCTTTGCAGACAGTGTGTTTATCCCCGGCAATGCTAAGAACCGATAGATCTGTTGTTTAAATAAACCGCACTGTTTAAGTAGCCGGTCGCTTGGGTTCCTCATTGAACGCGACCAAAGACCCGAGCGTGGCCGCGCTGGTTCACGAGCACAACCGGACTGAAGGTGCCGCCCACTATCAGTGTATCCAAATCGTAATAGTTTAATACATATTAAACGCGGTTGGGCTGATAGTGCTGAATTGGGCATCGCTCAGAATTTAAACCCAGCCGCACGGAGCCTCCCGCCTGGTGAGGAGTGTTGGAACGCGACGGGGGTTTATCTCCTGCCAAAACCGCTTTGTCCCTTTCACACAACACCAGGAAAGCAGAGCCCCTGGGGGTCACCCCACACGCCGAGCTCTCCGGACAGACCTGAGCTCTGACGAGCCTTCATTAACCCATAATTGCAATCAAACAATTGCAGGTGGCTGGGCGTTGCTGTGCTCTCCCTGCCTGGGAAGAAGGTCTCTCTGTGCCCCTGCCGGTGGGATTTGGGGAGTTTGTGGACACTCGGCAGCTGGAGCCCGGGGTGGGGGTCCTGCCTGGGGAGCTCCCCGGGGGGATGCAGCCCGAGAGCAAAGCGGGTGACAGCGGGACCTTGAGGATGCGCTTTCGGGGTCCTCCCCTCCCCGTGTCTCCCGTGCTGTGCCGGTGGGAGGAACCGGGACAGACATCCCTGCCCGGCACGGCTGCGGCTCGGGGCAGAGCAGCTCTGCCCAGGGGTCCGAGCTGCTGTCACGAAATGGGGGCTGGACACAGGCTCAGGGACCGGCTCTCCTCCCAGAGTCCTGTCCTTGATCCCACTGGAGATGTCCAGAATGTTTTTCCTCCTTTGGGAGCTGGAGATAGCGTTGGTCCAGGGAGGGGATGATGAGCAGCCTCCCCATCTGGGAGCAAGGGTGACGCTCATCAGCGCTAATGAGCCGGAGCGGGAAGAAACGGCCCCTTGGCCCCCCACGCTGGGAGGTGTGTACTGGTGTCGGGTCCCTGGGCTGGCGGCGAGGAAACAGGAATGTGCCGGGGTTTGGGATCTCGGGGCGTGTGGCTGGGAAGGGACACGGGAGAATAAATGGGACCCTGCAGGGACAAGGGAGGAGGAGGTGGGAGGATGGAGGGGACCAGCTCTCTGCAAGCAGAGCTCCGAGTGCCATCGTCACTGCACGGGAACAGGGACACAGAGGGAGTGGGACAGGGACTGCAATTATTGCTGAGAATTCCTTACCACCCCCGTCAAGAGGGGACCAGGTCCTTAAGGTGCTCCGACACCCACTTACTGGTCTTCCCCCTCCTCACCCCAGCCGAGAGCCACCTCCCTGCTGGTCCTGGGGGACACGGTGGGTGCTCTCTGGCCAAGGAGGGTGGTGGCACCAGTGGGGTCCTGCGCAAAGCGCCGGGATGCTCCGGGACGGGGCGGGGACGGAGGGGCAGGAGGGTGAAGTGCAGCTCCCCCGGAACGGCAGAGCCGGAGGGGACCTTGCAGGGGGATGGCAGGGCCACGGGGCACCTTGAGCCATTGGGCATTTCCAGCAGGAGATGAGGGGGGACTGGAAAGCTCTAATGGGAGAAGTGGCCATGGGAGGGGAGGGAGGAGAGGACGAGCCCCGCATCCAGCCCTGCTGGCTGCGTGGATGGGTTGACTGGGGAACTGGGCCACCGCAGGGTTGTCCTGGGGTCCCTGGCGCCGCTGGGGGCAGGGGGACACCCCCTTTAACCAGCAGCAGGGCAGCCTTTGCCTGCGCGGTTCCTACAGAAGGCGGGGACGTGCCTGCCAACCTCATCCTGCATCCCAGGGGATGCGTTCCAGCCCACCAAGGGGCTTGCCCAGGAGGCTGGCAACCCCCAGGGCTCCTCGGGGAGCTCACGCCCCGTGCCCACCCCTGTGCGGGTCCCTTCTGGCACCCAGTGTGGCAGCGACGTGCCCAGCCTGCGCGTGCTGGGGGTCGCGGGGGGCTCAGCCGGGGTTTGCACACAAGAGCCGGGGGGCAACGACCGGCCCCTGCCCACAGCATCGTGCCCCGGCACCGGCCGGCATCGCCGCCCCGGGGCTCGGTGCCTCCCAGCCGCGCCGCCTCCACCCCAATTACTTGCGAAACGCATCACTCCGCCTTGTATTAAAATGTCAGCGCTTGACACGGAGTATTTACGGGCTCTGCGTCGAAACACAGCCTGGGCGCTCTCCCTGGCGCGCGAAGGACGCGGTGACAGCACCGTGGCCGGGCACCGGAGCGGTGCGGGGGTCTGGCAGGTAGGCGAGCGGGAGTGACAAGGGCAGGTCCTTCCTTGGGGACTCCAGTTTCCACCCAGGCTGAGCGCTGGTGATAGTGGGAGACCCCACAGCGATGGGGGGGTCCTCACATCCCACCATGGCACCTAAGACGGGCGCTGCTGCGGGTTGGGGTCGGTTCGGTTACCCCAGAGCAATGGCCCCGACACGGAAAGGAGCTTTCCCCTCCTCTCCATAGCTCCTTCCCGAGGATATTTTGCATCTTTCTGGGCTTTCTCTCTGCAGCAGGTGACCCTGTTCCTCACCGAGCACTGGGGATGGCTGGAAAAAAAAACCAAACGCTTTCTTTTCTCCTCCAAAAAGCACACATGAAAGTTAAAAGCCCGGACGAGTCAGCCAACCAAGAAAACCTACCTTATCCAAGCGGTTCCACCTACAGCTTAACTTTCTTTTCCATTAAAAGGATGATTATTAAAATATTCTGGCTAAAAGAGGCAATCTCGGGGCTTGAAGACGCTCTCTCCGGAGCCGGGGCTGGAGCACACGTTGTGCCCCTTTGCCTCCCCGGGCAGCGCCCGGTGGGACACAGCCGCAAGCCGGGACCGCGGCACGGCGCGGAGCGGGCCCAAAAATGCCATACATCAGGGTAACGGAGCGGTTTTGCCAGATTTTTTGGCAAAGGAACTGATTTCCTGCCCTTCGCGCACGAGCTCTTGCCCTGGTGCTCATGAATCACGGCGCAAAACATTGAAGTGGAAAAAGGGGAGAAAACAAACAGAGAAATAAATTATCCCAAAAAGAGCTGGAGCAAGAAAATGAGAAGCGGCGGAGGCCGGTGGGGAGCGAGCCAGGAGGAGGATCCCTCCCGGACACCCCCGACCCGGGGTGGGAGATTTCGCAAGGGCAGCGCAGTGCCGGGGCGAAACCCGGGGACGCGGTGGCAGAGGGGCCGAAGGCTCCAGCGCCGCCGGGATTGCATGTAGGAACCGAACCCGGCATTAAAGGGACACCATTAATGTCACAAAACGTTCCCTGGGCAGGTCGAAGGTGCCAGCGGGGCGGCACAGCCCCCATCCCTGACGGCACAGCCCCCATCCCTGGCGGCACGGCCCCCATCCCTGGCGGCACGGCCCCGACGCCCAGGCAGGAGCCAGCATCCCCCGCAGAGCCCCGACGCATTCGGTGCACCCGCTTCCAGGGGGGGGGACACCGGGATGGGCAGACCCTGCTGCCTGTCCCCTGCGGTGGCCGTGCCCGCACAGGGCACCCCAGTGGCGGTGTCCGTGCCATCCGGCATCACCTGCCAGTCCATCCCTGCTCCCAAGGCAGCAGCGGCCAGGGAGCGCGGGTGGGCTCCCTCCCACGCCTGGGGGGCTTCGGCACCTAGCGCAACGGGGTCTGGCTGCCCAGTGGGACACGGGGCCACTGTCACCACAGCCGCCGCCACCACCCCATTCCCTGGAGAGCTGCAATCGCCTGGATTCCCTACGTGACCACTCCGGAAGAGGAGAATCGTTTTCTGCCACCCACAAGTGGCACGCCGCAGCGCCGGGCTGGCAGCCCCTGAGCCGGCGGAGGCGAGCGCTGAGCCCAGCAGCGGCTGCGGCACCGTGCCCCGATGCTGCGGTGAGGGGCACGCCGCAGGGCTGCCACCCAACGCTGCGACTGGCGTGCTGGGGACCGGCACCGGACGGGTAAGCACCCGGAGCACCTCCAAATTGCCTCCCACGCCGGGGCACAGCAGGAGCCACCCCAGGTCCCAGCCCCACACTTGGCCCCTCTGCTCAGGCTGGGGGGTTTTGGGGTCGCTCGAGGATGGGAGGTCTGCGCCCACAGTGACAAGGGTGGCCACCATGGCAGCGTCCCCAGGGGGAGGACACCCCGGCACCGCGGCCGGACCTCGGGCAAGGCGCCACTGCCAGGACGTGGTGACGGTGGGTGACCTCGGGTGGTCAAGGCCACCGGGGCAGATGGACGTCACCTTGTGGTGCCGGTGTCCCCGGTCCCCTGGCGGGACGTGGATGCTGCAGCCTCGTGGTAGGACACGGGTGTCTGGGGGGGGTGGCCCTGGGGAGTGGGTGGCCTTGGGGAGGGGGCACAGGATGGGCGCTGCTGACGGCCCATGCTCACAGCCGCCCCGTGGGCCAGCAGGGACCCGCTGTGGCACTGCCCACCCCAAAATGGGCCAAAAGCTCCCCTGCAGCAGCAGCTGAGCAGGGCTGCGGCGGGGAGGGAACCCCATTTCCTTCCCTTTTCCCCCAAAACCACCGCCCGGGAGGTGGCAGGAGCTGCTGGGGCCAGTGGCCAGGCTGCGCGTGTTGCCAGGAGCCTCCAGCAGCCCGTGGTTCTGCTTTGGCATGGGGGGAGAGGCACCGGGGGGGCTGGTGACCCCGCACCCCCCGAGCGAGGCCGGCGGTGCTGGGGGGGCTGGGATGGGGGACGTCCGGCGGGGGGGGCAGAGCTGCTGATGGGGAAGGGAAGAGGAAGCTGGGAAGGGGACCCCCCCCCAACTCCCCCAATGGCCTGGGGGATCCCCCTCCCCTGACCCCCCCTGTGGGACCATGCTGGGGGACCCCCACGCCCTGTGGGGCCACGCTGGTTGATCCCCCTCCCTTGACCTCCCCCATGGGGCTGTGCTGGGGGGGTCCCCCTCCCCTGAACCCCTGTGGGGCTGTGCTGGGGACCCCCAGCTCCCCCGTGGGGCTGTGCTGGGGGGTCCCCCTCCCCTGAACCCCCGTGGGGCTGTGCTGGGGACCCCCAGCTCCCCCGTGGGGCTGTGCTGGGGGGATCCCCACCAATGACCACCCTGTGGGGCTGTGTTGGGGGTCCTCTGACCCCCCCCCTCCCCCGTACGACCGTGCCGGGGGATCCCCTCCCCTGACCCCCCCGGTGGGGCCATGCTGGGGGACCCCTGGTCCCCCCGTGGGGCCGTGCTTGGGGATCCCCCTCCCCTGACCCCCCGTGGGGCTGCGCTGGGGAACCCCCACCCTCCCCGTGGGGCCACGCTGGGGGGGTCCCTGAACACCCGTGGGACTGTGCTGGTGGATCCCCCTCCCCTGACCCCCCCGGTGGGGCCGTGCTGGGGGACCCCCGGCGCCCCCGTGGGGCTGTGACGGGGGATCCCCTCCCGTGACCCCGCGTGGGGCCGCGATAGGAACCCCTGACCGCCCCGTGGGGCCGTGCCGGGGGAATCCCCGTCCCGTCCCCCCCCGCGGTGCCGCCGGTGCTCGGCGCTGCACGCACGCGGGGCGGACGGTGACGTCAAGGGGGCGTGTCCCCTCCCGGCCCCGCCCCCGGCGCGGCGGGAGGCCACGTGGGGAGCCCGGGCGGCCCTTTGCCGACGTGTCCCTGGCGCCGCGTGCCCCGGAAGTCCCGCCCCCTCTCCGCGGGGCGGGGCCCGCCCGTGACGTCACCGCGGCCGGCGGCCTCTCCGGCCGGAGCGGCGGCGCCGCGCGTCGCCATTGGCCGAGGCGCGGCGGGGCGGGGTGGAGCCGGCGGCGGGGCCGGCCTCCCGTTGGCCGTTGGCCGGGAGGCGGGGCGGGGCCTCCGCGTCGGCCCGCCCCTCGCCCCGCCCCGCCCCGCGGCTCCCTTCCGCGCTCCCGCCGGGCCCCGTCCGCTCCGTCCGCGCTCGCCCCGTCCGCTGCCCCCCGGCCCCGCCATGGCCTCCGCGGCCGTCCCCGGGCAGGGCGGCTCCGCGCCGCCCCTCGCCGTTCAGCGCGGCATCGTCAAGATGGTAAGGGCTCCCCGCGGGGCCTCCCTCCGCTCCGCCCCGCCCGCCGCCTCGTGCGCCTGCCGGCCCGGTCCCGGGCCGCAGCACCTCCGACCCCCGTGACCGGGACGCCCCCACCTCCTGCAGTTCCCGTTGGTAACCGGGATCACCCTCCGGTACCCGCCTTCCGTCCCGGTAACCAGGACCCCACGTCCCATAGCCCCCTTCGGTACCCGGGACCCCCTTCCGGTACCCCCCTTCCGTCCCGGTAACCGGGACCCCCACTTCCCCCAGTTTCTGCGGGTAACCGGGACCCCCAGATCCCGCAGCCCCCACCAGTACCCCGGACCCTCCTTCGTTACTCGCCTCCGGTCCCGGTAGCCGGGACCTCACCTCCCTCAGGCCCCCCCGGTACCCCCTTCCGGTACCCCCCTTCCGTCCCGGTAACGGGGACTCCAACCTCTCGCAGCCCCCTCCGGTGACCGGGCCCCCCCTTCACTCCCTGCCTCCCGTCCCGGTAACCGGGACCCCCATTCCCCCCGCCATGCTGTCCCCCCCGGTGCTCCCTCCCCTCCCGTAGCCTCACGCTCCGTTCCCGGACCCCGCACCCCTGGTGCTGCTGTCCCTTCCCCGCCCGTCCGGGGACCCCTCGCTGCACCCCAGGAATCCCCCCCCAGGAAGGGGGTGCTGGAGGGGGCTGTACTCCGAGCCCCCCACCCTGTCCTGTGGCTGGGGGCCCGGCTGGCCCGGGGGCCGTATGGCCCCGCCACCGCGGCTGCTGGGAAGGGGCAGGAACAGCTTTGGGATCCACCCCAGGTGCCAGGGTAGCCCCGGGGGGGGCTGGTGGTCCCACTCTGCTGCTGGCCCCGAAGCCCCCCCGGCCCCGAGGAAGCTCGGGATTCCCTGGTGCCGTGAGTGGGAACATCCCATAGGGACACCATGGACTGGGACATCCCTCAGGGTGCTCCTCCTCTTCTTCCCGTCCTGGCGGTGTCCCCACGGGAAGGAGGGGTGGGATGGGGTCCCTGAGCCCCTCTGTGTCGCGTCCCCACATGTGCCAGCAGCGGGGACCGCCAGGGCGAAGGTCAGGGGCCGGCAGCCGCCGCTGGGATCGAGTCCTGGCACCGTGTCCTGGTCCCCGTGTTCCCTCCCGGTGCCTTTTGTGTCCATCCCCGTTACCGGCCGCATCCCACCGCTGGCGGGAGCTGGACTGGGGGCACCCGACCGCGCTCCCCACATGTCTGCGTCGAGCCGGGCTCGTGTCCCAGCTCCCGTCTTTGGGCCCATTGGCCACTAAAGGCGCCTTGGAGTGCCCAGCGCCTGCGTTGTCACCCCGTTCCCCAAACACAGGGTTTTCTTGTGCCCAAATACACTTTTTTTCGAAGTTACAGGTGCCCCCCCCGCCCTGGGCAGGCATCAGCGGCGGCTGCAAATCCCACCGCTGCCTTCTGAATGAGACCTTCGCTCGGGGTGTCACGTCACCCTGCTGCAGCGGTGGGGACGGGGCTTGGGGGCGCTGGGGGC
This sequence comes from Alca torda, assembly GCA_008658365.1. Taxonomy (NCBI): domain Eukaryota; kingdom Metazoa; phylum Chordata; class Aves; order Charadriiformes; family Alcidae; genus Alca; species Alca torda. Next base: position 1,037,659 of record CM018076.1, read on the forward strand.
TTGGGGGCGCTGGGGGTTTGGGGACTCTGCCTTCCCCCTGCCTTAGCTTGTCGGTGGCGTGGGGACCCCCTCCTGCCGCCTCCTGCCACCTCGTGCCCAACAAGTGACTTTTGGGATGCTCAGGAGAAACTCCGTCTGAGGGGATGCGTCCCCCCCAGCGCGATTTTTGGGCAGGACGGTGGGTGCCTGCTGGCTGAGGGGTGGCCGTGCCCGGCGGGCACTGGCTCCTGGGGACACCGTGCTGCCCCGTGCCCGGGGTGGGTGCTGCGGAGTTGCTGGCCGGGCACCCCAGCTGCTGCCCCGGCTGTGCCCCGTGATCCCCCTTTCCAGGGCAGCCAGCCCCAAATCCCTGCCCGAGGGGGAACCCCGGAGAGGTGGGGGGTCCCTGGATCTCCCCGGACCCGGCTCGGCTTCACGGTGGTGCTGTGGAGCCGGGAGCTGCCGGGGTCAGCCCGAGCGGTGGCCATGTGCTCCCCTGCGGTTCCCATCACAGCTTTCCAAACTTGAAGGTTTTGGGAAGTTTTTGCACCTTTTTTGCACGGTTTGCTCTGAAATCACAGCGTGGCGGCAGAGTTTGGGAGCAGGGTGGGGATGGAGAATGGGAGCAGGGAGGCGATGGGGGTCGGGGCCGTGCAGCTGCCGACGGCCCCCCCCGGGCTGGAAGAGGCACCGGGAGCCCAGCTCGGGGTGGGATGGGGCAGCAGCCGGCTCCTTCCTTTTGGGGGTCTGGGGGAGCACGCCCCGGGGAGGGATGGCTGGGCTCGGGACAGCCGGGCACGTCGGGGTCTGGCTCCGCTCTCGGTGTCGGTGACTGCGCGTGGCGCAGCGTGGCACAGCCCTGGCCGGCGGCACGGTGGCCCCCGGCTTGGAGCTGTGCCGGGGCCCCGCGCGTTGGTGAGTCTCCAGGTAAACAGAGGTTGGTTTCCTTGCCCAGTTGGTTGGGACCCTGCCTTCCCTTCCCATTCCCACGGCGGTTTTTAACCCTTTGTGCCCCGCAGTGTCTGCCCTGGACGCTGGCTGTGCCGGCAGGACCCCGGTGCCGTCCCCTCCCGTGCTCGGGGGACGCCTCTGCCGCAGGAGCCGGGTCCATCCACCCCATGTCTCCGACTTGGCGCGTCCATGTGCTCTCGGCTCATCCTGCACTAAATACCGCTTTTCCAGGTGGATTTAAGCAGGGTTTAAGCCCGGCTTCCCCTGGCTGGAGCACGGGGCAGGGGTGTTGGGGTGGCTGGGCTAATGTTTGCCAGCGAGGACGGGGCACGGCTTGGCTGGCAGCTGGGAGCCGGGGCTGCTCTGGGGGGGGGTGAAGCCCGGCTGGGACCCTCTCCCGGTCCCATCGCTGCCCGAGCCTGGCCAGAAGCCGCTGCCCATAGGGGTGCGTGTGGCTTCTTGACCCGGGAGTGATGGGCAAGCGGTGTGGCCACTCCGTGGGCAGGGACAGGGACCCGGGGGGGGGGCTGGCTGCGTGCCCACCCTGCAGCACTGCGTGCAGCCATGGAGCACAGAGCGGCTCCGCTAACGAACCTGTCCCCTTCCCGGGACCCGGGGTTTGTATTGGTAATTGGATAAAACAGTTACAGCATCTGACTTGTTTCCCCACGCCCTATAAATTAAAGATTAAGGTTAATTACAGTGATGAAACCTCTAAGTCCTTAAGTACTGAGCGCTGAGCCTTTGCCGGGGGATCGCTCTGTGTGTGGCTCAGGCTTAATTTGAAGCTCGATTCCCGGTAGTTCACACGGTTTGCCGGTCGCTGCCGTGCAGGAGGCGACGGGGAGCAGCAGGCGTGATGCCGCGGTGCGACCAGACCCTTGGGATCGGCGCGGTGGGGCTTGTTTCGGTGCGAGCCGGCGTCCCCGGCTCTGGGCCGGGCTGGCTCCTGTGGCAGGGTGCGAGTCCTGTGGCTTTGGGATGTGCTGCGAGCATCCGTGGGGATTTCGGGTGGGCAGCAAGCCAGGGCGTGTGCTGAAACCCAAGCCGGAGGTTTTCTGCGAGCGCTCCAGCAGCATCGATCCCGCGTGCGGGGAGCCAGCGCTGATTAAAACGGGAAGAGGGTGATCCCCGGCACGCTCGCTCGCTCTGCCTGGCCCGCAGCCCGGCTTGGCGGCTGGAGCTGGCCCTGCCGATGCCGGCAGGTGGGTGGCTCGGGGTCTCGTACGGGAACGGAGCCATTGAGAAACCCGGGGGTTTTTGCAGGGTGGGATGACACCGGTTGCTGTAATCGAGCTGGGTGCAAGGAGGAAAAAGTCCAGGTTGGGTCTCTGTGATTTTTTTTTTTGAGGATTCTCCCAGCGGTTTTCCCCATGTGGGTTTATTTGTCTGGCCTCGACACGGTCACTTGGCTGAAGTTACCGGCCATGGGCGCAGGGTGTGCCCAGCCTGTTGCTGCTGCCTATGAGCCCTTTGCTCCCCGTGGGTCGGATGCCCTGGTAACAGTTTTAGCATCACGGTAGGTAAAAGCATCCAGGATCCCGATCTGCCACGTCCCTCGCGTTACCCGTTGTGCTGCGATCACCCTGCGTTCAGTTGTGCCGCGCTCCGGAGGAGGGGATGGGACGTTTGACAGGCACCTCCGCGACTGTGCGGGCTGCGGCGCTTGGCTCCATCCCGCAGCTCTGGGCAGGAAACCTGGGGCAGCTCCTGACTCTGCCATGAGGAATTCTACCCCGTGGTGCCGAGTTTCCCGTGCCCTGCCTGGGGCAGGATCCGTCCCTGGAAGTCTGTCTGTCCCCGCAGCATCACCTGCCTGCTTGCTCAGCTCCATCACCTCTTCCTCCTCGCCCTCCTGGCCGCTCTCCTTTGCCGGGGCGGGGGGGACCCCCTGTAACCCCCCCTTCCTCCCCGCAGGTGCTGTCGGGCTGCGCCATCATCGTCCGCGGGCAGCCCCGAGGCGGGCCGCCCCCCGAGCGCCAGATCAACCTCAGCAACATCCGTGCCGGGAACCTCGCCCGCCGCGCCGCCGCGGGCCAGCCGGACGCCAAGGACACCCTGGACGAGGTGGGTGCCTCCCGCGAGCGGTGCCGTGCAGCCCCCCCTGCCTTGAGGGTCGCGGGCTGAGCTGCGCAGGGGGCTTCCAGGCTGCTGCCCCCCCTCCATCCCCATTGCTTGGCCATGGCGAGAAGCATTACCCATTCCCCTGCCTGCCCCACTGCTGCTGTCCCGTGGGGCACAAGCCGCTCCCTCCTCACCAGTGCTACCTCCTGCCCGGCTCGGGGGCACACAGGATGCTGCGGCTGCAGGACGCAGGATGAAACAATGCCTTCAGTCATCCTTTAAGAGATCCTTTCCCTGCTCCATCCCTCCGGTGTGGATTCTGGGGTGGAATTCTCCTGCTTCACCGCGCTGTGGTCACACATGTGGCCAGGATGGGGCAGGCGTCATCTGCTAGTGAGGACCAGGCTGGGCAAGATCTGCAGGACCAGGGGAAACTGGTGGTGCCTCCAGGCTTGTCACAGAGTAGTTTGGGTTAGAAGGGACCTTTAAAAGCCATCTAGTCCAACCCTCTGCCATGAGCAGGGACATCTTCAACCAGCCCAGGTTGCTGCAAGCCCCGTCCAACCTGGCCTTGAACCCCTCCAGGGATGGGGCAGCCACAGCTTCTCTGGGCAACCTGGGCCAGGGGCTCACCCCCCTCACAGCAAACAATTTCTTCCCAAGGTCTCATCTCAGTCTCCCCTCTGTCAGTGTAAAACCCTTCCCCCTCGTCCCACGGCTCCCCTCCCTGCTCCAGAGTCCCTCCCCAGCTTTCCTGGAGCCCCTTTAGGGACTGGCAGGGGCTGGAAGGTCTCCCCGGAGCCTTCTCTTCTCCAGGCTGACCCCCCCAGCTCTCTCAGCCTGTCCCCACGGCAGAGGGGCTCCAGCCCTCCCAGCATCTCCGGGGCCTCCTCTGGCCCCGCTCCAACAGCTCCGTGTCTCTCCTGTGCTGAGGCCCCGGAGCTGGAGGCAGCGCTGCAGGGGGGTCTCCCCGAGCGGAGCAGAGGGGCAGAATCCCCCCCCTCGCCCCCCTGCCCACGCTGCTGGGGATGCAGCCCAGGCTGTGTGTGTCTGTGGGGGGGTGCTGTGCTGCCAGCGCACATCTGCAGGGCTTTGCCTGCCCCAAGGCTGGGGGCACAGGAGGCAACGGGGGTGTTTCTTTGGCAGATTGGGTGCAGGCAGGGTGTCGGTGCCGGCAGAGGTTGGGAACGGTGGGGTTTGTGTCGGGGGGAGCCCAGCCCCGGCCACCCATCCTCCCAGCCCCGGGGGTGGTGCAGAGCGCTGGCAGCTAATTGCTCTCCCTGGGGAGTTTGTCTTCTAAACACTGCTTCAGCCTTTAAATGTCACTCTTTTAAAAAATTATGCCTGTCAGGTTTGCTAATTGTTTATGAGCACGTCATGTTCTCTCCTCCGGACCGCGTTCCCCACCCACCCGCTGCGGTGGAGGGGGGCTGAGCTCGCCGGGGCTCCGGTGTGTTCCTGCCGCGGTGCTGGGGGGACGCGAGAACCCGCTTCTCCCGGCCAGGCACGGCCACCGTGGCCAGTCCCGCTCTGCTCCTTCGCCACGGGCACCCACGCCGCCTTGGGCAGGAGCCGGAGGAGACCCCCCACCGTGTCCCTGGGAGCTGGGGCTGGTCCAGCCCCCGCATCGCTGCAGCTCCAGCCCTGCTCCCTCTGTCCCAGGAGCATTCCCGGGTTCAGCTGGCTGGCTCCGTCTGTGCTCGGGGAGTACGATGCCGGCTGGAAAACCAACTTTGCTGGGGCCGGAGCGGGAGAGAGAGGGGTGCTCCTCCTGCAGAGTAACGGGGTCGGTTATTCTGGAAGCTCGTGGGCTGCAAACAGCCTCCAGCGCGGTCCTGGGCTAACGTGGCATAGCTGGAGGAGAGCGCGAGTCCCCCGGGGTGGGGAGGCTCTGGGCTCCCCCGGCTGCGTTTGACCCATCGGCTCTTCTTTTCCCTCCAGCCCTGGGGGTTCCCGGCTCGCGAGTTCCTGCGGAAGAAGCTGATCGGGAAGGAGGTCTGCTTTACCGTGGAGTACAAGACCCCGCAGGGCCGGGAGTACGGGATGGTGTACCTGGGGAAAGGTGAGTGCCGAGGGGTCTGTCGGGCACCCAGAGGGCTGGTGGCGAGCGTGCGGTGCTCGCGGCCGGAGCGTGCAGCCAGAGCGTGCGGTGCTCGCGGCCGGAGCGTACAGTGCTCATAGCCGGAGCTACTCCCTGAGACGGTGGGCTGGGACGCGGTGTCGGTGGCAGAAGGATGCATGCCCTAGTTCTTGATGGCGCTCCGGCTTTTGGAGGGGAGCGATGTCCGGTCTGGTTCCCGGCCGGAGCACGGCCACGCTCTTTGGAGCTGCACCGCGGCGCGCGGATGCAAGCCACAGCACTAGGAGAATTCTTGTAGCTTTTCCCTTGCCGTCCCTTTTTGCTGGTATAAATCTCGTGCTCCTCTCTGGATGACAGAAATAGCCCCAAAGGCTTCCCTGTGGCCCCTGAGGATGCGGCGGAGCGCCGGGAGCGAAGCCGCTCAGCCCGAGTGCTGTGCGATGCCTGCAGGACTCGTGCTCCCCGGCTCAGAGCAGCCTGGGGCAGGGCGGCCTCTCGGCGCTGCCACGGGTGGGTTTTGCCTCCGGTTAGGTCCCCTCTCGCGGTGAGCACGACGCCAGACTGCGCTCTGCCGGGAGCTGTGTCCCCTCTGCCCGCAGCCCTGGTTCCGGCCGTGCTGGTGGATGAGTTTTCGGGCTCTCGCTCCTCACGGTTAGCCCTCAGCTGGCTGGTCTGGTGAGAGTAACGGTGAGAGAAAGTGGCTTAGAGGTGACCGCATCCCGCTGCCGCTCTGCTGGGCTTAGCTCCTGGTTGGAATTCCCGTGCCCGTGGGTTTCAGGAAGGGGGATGAGATCTGCTGGACGTGGGTGGGCTCCTGGGAGGTGGATGCTCACCAGGACCCAGCTTATCCCCCTGTGCTGCCCGGCACGGGGTCACCGGGGCAGAGGGATGCACCGGCTTGGCACGGGGCAGGAGATGCGCCGAGCGAACTGTGCCCCTCTGTGCTCACCGGAGGGTTGGTGCGGAGCCGGGACGGCCCCACGACTGGGATATTTGGGATACGACCAGGATGTGGGTTGGGCTCGGCCAGAGCTCCCTCGCAGCTCCCCCTCGGGTGGGGAGCTCAGCGGGGTGACCCCTTGCAGCTGGGGGAAGAGGGAAGGGACCCGGCGTGCGCGAGGGGCTGGAACGGAGCTCAGGGGCTCCTGAGTTTTTGGTCTACGTCCGCTGGGATAGCACTGGGACAGACTGGGGGGTCAGATGCCCTCGGCCCCATCTCCCTGCAGACTCTGCTGCTTGCAGCTCGGCGGTGCAGGGCCGGAATGGAAAGCGGGTGCCGTGAGGCATCCTTGTCTCTGGATACGCTCCCTGGCATCGCTGTGGCACCGGGAGCCTTTCCTGCGGTGGAAGCGGGAGGTTTGGCTCGAGCAGCAAACGGCCGGGATTTGCTCACCGCTGCAGACGGGGTTCATCCCGAGGCAGCGCGGCACGAATGGAGCTAAGCGGGGTTTGCACGGAGGCCCAGGGAGAAAGGAGGTGGCCTGGGATCTGGGGAGAGGCTCCCTCTGGGTCTGCGGCAGGAGCTGCCTCTGGCTGGGCAGGATGAGGATCGCTGGCCACCAGCTCTGCTGCATGGCCACAAAGCCCAGAAAGCCCAACTGGTTCCTGATTTCCCACTGCAGAGGATCAGCGGATGTGTTCATGGCCGTGCAGCTCCCCAGGGAGGCTGGAGCTCTCCTCGGAGGTTTTCGGGCTTGGCTGGATGTGGCCAGGGCCGGCGGGGCTCAGGATGGACCTGCTTGAACCCCCTTTCCACCGGCACCTCGTCGCTGCCACGGGGGTGACCTGGGGCTGGCTTCCCATTGCTGCTGCATCCCGGTGTGCTCCAGCCAGCATCTCCCGTGTCCCTGTGGGGGTCTCCATCCAGCGTGGGAACGCGAGACCCCCACAGTCCCCAGGCTGCGAGAAAGGGGAGAGGAGCCCTGCGTGCAGCCAGGATGACCCTGTCCCCCGAGACCACCAGTAACTGGGAATCGACGTTACCTCCATGCTCATTCCTGAGCTCCCAGTTCGCTCGTGGGCTGGGGGACCGGGAAGCCCTTTGGGATCGTGGAATCCCCTCCTGCAGGGATTGTGGTTTTGGAGAGCTGCTGCTCTCCGCTTTCCCGCCCCGCGGGCATTCATCCTTCAGCAGGAATCGTGGCAGGTCCCGACAGCGCAGTCTGCAACAAATAAACCTTGAAAGAGGTTTTGTTGTTCGGTGACACCGCGATCAGTGAGTTGCCCCCTTTCAGTCAGCTGCAGCCTTGTTGTCTGCCACGTTGAGGACTCCTATGCCGTGCCTCCCGCGTAGGTGTCGTCCTTATTGTTAAATCCCAGCCTGTCACACCGCGGAGGTGAGAAATGAAGCATAAAATGCTTCCTGATGAAGTTTGTCAAGGTTTAAGTACTATTAATATGGAAACGCTGCGACAGCTTCCCTGGCAGGGATGCGGCAGCTGTCTGCAGCTCCAGGCGTTGGGGGGCTGGGGGCTTTGGAGGGCTGGGGGCTTGCCATCGCTCGCCGGTGGTGGCTGAGCGGGAGCGGAGGTGCTGGGGAATGGTGGGGGGTCCAGGCACTGCCCTACACCCCCTCCCCAGCTGCTTGGGGCCGCGCAACCCTGCGCCCTCCCTCCAGCGTGGGCAGTGGGGGGGTTTCATCCCAAATCCTCCTGTTTATCCGCTGTCTCTGGCCCCGCATTCCCCCAGACCGTGGCGTTTGTCCCCCGCCTCTCCAGGGACTCTGGCTCCCGGTAGCCCTGAACCCCCGGAGCCCCTGCAGAGGAAGGATGCCTTGTGCAGCAGTGCCCGTTGCAGGTCGTGCTGGCAGCGCAGCCTTCGTTGGAAATCCAGAGAGCCCCTTTGGTGCTGGGAGGGCATTGCCTACCCCCCCCCCAGGCGCCGAGGATGTCCCCTTCCCACGGAGGTGGTCCTGGGTGACAGCACGCCTTGCAGCCCATAGTGCATCGGAGCAAGGTGCCACCTTCCCACTTGCTTAGCCCTGGCCTGGGGGAAATTTTGTCCCTGGGAGAGCCCTGGGCTGCTCTGCTTGATGTACGGTGAAGGCCACGTGCTGCTGGGACACCGGGCTGGTGACAGGAACCTTTGGCTCCCGGGTTGCTCTGGCACTTGTTAACTAAAATCATCTTGAGAGCATTTTCTGGGCCGTCCCCCGCGCTGGCGGCTGGTCTCACTGACTCCTCTCCTCCTCTCTCCGCAGACACGAGCGGCGAGAACATTGCTGAGTCCCTGGTGGCTGAAGGACTGGCCTCCCGCCGGGAAGGGATCCGAGCCAACAAGTACGTATGCGGCCGCATCCTGCGCTGCCCCGCGGAGCCCGTGCTGCGCGGCCGCGCCGATGCTCTGCGGTTATTTACCCGGGCCCGGGGCCCGTTGGGTTCCTCGGCTTTGGCTGGGCCACCCATCCCTGCACCAGGGCTCCATGCGGTGCCCGGGTTCCGCAGGCATCAGTGTCGCGGTACACGGGACCCCTTGTCTTTGGGGTTGGGGTGTCGAGGGGCTGGGGAGAGGGGGCCAGGCGTCTCCTTGCCCTGGATGCTGAAGCACCAGCGCTGTGTCCCCGGACTGCACAGCAGAAAGTCTTCTGAAGCTCTTGGTGGCTGGAAAATAACGCCTGGCGTGGGGTCGAGGTGTTTTAATTCATGCTAGAGAGGCGATGTTGTGACGTTACGGTCCCTCGCTCTGCGTCCGGGCGGTGTGATGCCATCGGAGCCGATGCCGATGTTTCACTCGGTCCCTGTTGTGTCCTGGAGCGAGGGATGGCATCCCCGCACGCAGCCCTGGACCCCGGCAATCCTGTTCCAGGGCTGCGAATTGTTCCCGTGGCGCGGCTATAAATACCGGTGGGACGCTATTTCCATCCCCGCGCCTGCTGGGCTGGAAGCTGGGCTGGAAGCTTGCCCGTGTCGCTTCCTAAAACTGTTCCTGGCACACTTGGATGCTTTCCACCCAGCGTTTTCGGTAGCGCAGCCTGTAAACAGGTACGTTGAGTAAACAGAGCGGGCATTGCTGAGGGCGTGGATGGGTTATTTTATGCCCAGGCTTGTCTGTGCTGGAGCATCGAGTGCCGGTGGGTCCTGTTTGCTGCCTGCCTTGGGGACACTTGTGACAATCCCTGTCCCAAGCCCTTGGGGAGCGTGCTCCCTGCCTGGTGCTGGTGGGATCTGGGTGCTGGTGACAGAGCTCAGTGTCTCTGTGTTGGCACGGTCGGGGACCACTGCAGGATGGTGATGCCTGGGAGAGGCACGAAAGCCTCTGTGCCGGCGCTGGAGGGGCTGCAGAAGCCACCAGCCTGTGGTGCTGCTGGGGCTGGGGGCAAGGAGTTGCTGGGAGAGCGGGTAGAGCCCAGCAAGGACTGGTGGCGTTGGTAGGACGGATGGGGTTCAGACGGAGTTGGCTCTTGCCACCCTGTCCTGGTTCTGTACCTCCTGCATGGAGATGGAGGGAAGGAGGGAAGTCTGTGCTGCCAGTCTTCTGGGATTCTTGCACCGACGTTAGAATCATTGAATCGTTGAGGTTGGAAAAGACCTTTAAGATCATCAAGTCCAACCGGTAACTCAGCCCTGCCAAGTCACCGCTGCCCCATGTCCCTCAGCACCGTGTCTGCCCGGCTTTGAGATCCCTCCAGGGATGGCGACTCCCCCACTGCCCTGGGCAGCCTGGTCCAAGGCCTGACAACCCTTTCCATGAAGACATTTCTCCTAATATCCATCCTAAACCTCCCCTGGCACAACTTGAGGCCGTTTCCTCTTGTCCCATGGCCTGTTCCTTGGGAGAAGAGCCCGACCCCCCCTGGCTCCCCCCTCCTTTCAGGGAGCTGTAGAGAGCGAGAAGGTCTCCCCTCAGCCTCCTTCTCTCCAGGCTGAACACCCCCAGCTCCCTCAGCCGCTCCTCACAGGACTTGTGCTCCAGACCCCTCACCAGCTCCGTTGCCCTTCTCTGGACACGCTCCAGCCCCTCCATGTCCCTCCTGGAGTGAGGGGCCCAAAACCGGACACAGCCCTCGAGGTGGGGCCTCACCAGTGCCCAGTGCAGGGGGACGGTCACTGCCCCAGTCCTGCTGGCCACACTGTCCCTGACACAGGCCAGGGTGCTGTTGGCCACCTTGGCCACCTGGGCACACTGCTGGCTCATACTCAGATGCTGCTGACCAACACCCCCAGTCCTTTTCCACCGGGCAGCTCTCCAGCCGCTCTGCCCCGGCCTGGAGCGTCCATGGGGTTGGTGTGACCCAAGAGCAGGACCCGGTGCTTGGCCTTGGTGAACCTCACACCACTGGCCTTGTCCCATGGATCCAGCCTGTCCTGATCCCTCTGCAGAGCCTTCCTCCAGCAGATCCACACTCCCACCCAAACTGGTGTCCTCCGCAACTTTCTCCTCCTTCCCGTTGGAAATGTCCCCTAGGACCCTGCTGGGGCTTGTGCCGAAGGGGGACCATGAGCCCACGCTGGGCTGGTTGTGAACAGCCAGTCCATGTTGGCTGCCACCTCTCACAGGTGGTGGCCCTGTGACAGCCACGGGAAGCTGTGCTCGCAGAGCGTAGGGGTGGCCGTTAGACCAGCAGGGCTGGGGCTGGTGCTCCCCTGGGCACCTAGAAGCCAGGGTGATCGGCCAGGCAGGGCCTTGGTTCCTCTCCACTCATCCCTGCTTTCTGCCCAGCCCTCCCAGCCAAAGCCCTGGTGCGGATGGAATGATGCGCTTCATTCCTAAGAGAGAGAAGCAGCAATATATTTACTGATATAAAACAACGATTTAACAAAGTTTGGTAGTAAATGCGACAGTGGTTTAGCAAGATTTGATGTCAAGGTACGCTTGGTTATTACTGCGTGGAGGGCAGTAAATCCCGGATGGAGGACAGAGCTGGCAGGGAGACCCTCCCGTTGAGTTGAGGTTCGGAAAGGACCCCCTTTGCTTTCTAAACTCCTTCTCGGAGAGGAGTCGGGGTGCAGCTGGATCCGCTCCTAGTCCCAGACTTGGGCAACGGTTTATGGCTAACGGATTATATACGCGCAATCAGTCCTCGATACCACTTAGCGAAGGTTTCAAAGTTTATCAAGCTATTAATCGCTTACCCAGGACCTGTGGTGGCAAGGACTCTCCCGACCTCGAGCAGTAACCCTGGGAGATGTCCCTGCCCCAGGGGAGATCCTGGCGTGCAGCCCGCGGCCGCGCGGGAGAGCTCAAAGGGCTCTCGGGCTGCTCACTAATTATGGGGGTGAGATGATTGACTCATAGTCCTATTTGCATACCGACCGCAGATGTTAATTGCTTCCAAACTTGGCTTGAGTCGGACATCGACCAGCACTGTGGGTAGGTGGGCGCGTTGCTATCAATTAGCCCTTGGCTACTGTGGCGTTATCTGTCTCCCCTGAAGCCACTTTGACCGGTCGCATCAGGCTGGGGGGAGCACACTGTGACAAGCCCCCTGCCCCGGCTCCGCCGCAGGGGCGTGCTGGCGGTGGCCATGCCACCGATCCCACGGGGGACGGTTGTGTGGCGCTGCAGTGAAGGAGGACAGAGCAGCCCCTCGCTCCAGCCCGGTTGGTGACCGAGATCCCCTGGGGATTTGCTGCCCGGGACTTTTTAGGTGCTTCTGGACTGGTCTGTTGTGCCAGAGGGAGGGAAATCGGGGCGCAGGGTGGGTGCTGTTGTCCGCTGCTTAAAATCATAGAATTGCCCGGATTGGAAGGGACTTTTCAGATCGTTCAGTCCAACCATCGACCTAACATGGGCAAAAACCAGCACTAAACCGTGTTCCTCTGCCCGCCTTTTAAATCCCCCCAGGGATGGCGACTCCCCCACTGCCCTGGGCAGCCTGGTCCAAGGCCTGACAACCCTTTCCGTGAAGACATTTCTCCTAATATCCATCCTAAACCTCCCCTGGCACAACTCGAGGCTGTTTCCTCTTGCCCCATGGCCTGTTCCCTGGGAGAAGAGCCCGACCCCCCCCGGCTCCCCCCTCCTTTCAGGGAGCTGCAGAGAGCGAGAAGGTCTCCCCTCAGCCTCCTTTTCTCCAGGCTGAACACCCCCAGCTCCCTCAGCCGCTCCTCACAGGACTTGTGCTCCAGACGCCTCACCAGCTCCGTTGCCCTTCTCTGGACACGCTCCAGCCCCTCCATGTCCCTCCTGGAGTGAGGGCCCCAAAACCAGACACAATATTCAAGGTGGGGCCTCACCAGTGCCCAGTGCAGGGGGACGATTTTGCTGGGGAGACCTAGGCAGCCCCACAGTGACCTTCTGGTGGCTTCGGGCTTGTGGAGGTCTGCTGCTCCGGTCCTTCCACCTCCTCCTGCAAGAGCACCCAGCAGGTGGCATCCCTGGTGGAGCTGGTCACCCCGGTCCCCGGGATGATGGTGCAGGAGCAGGACGTGCAGCCCCCCGGGCTGGGCGATGCCGCTGCCACGAGCTCCATCACCGGTGTGACGGGGCTGGAGCAGCGCGATTGGCACAGGACTGAGCTTCCTGCAATTAAATATCTCCTGGAGCGCCTCGCTGCTCCGCGTTCGCTCTCCGAATTCAAAGGGTGAGGTAATTAACGGGCGTGTGAGGTGACTCCCAGCCACTCACTTGTCGGGTGCTTCTGTGGTGAATTCAGGATTCATCAGGTTGTGGCTTTTCCCCGAGCTGAAGAATCTTAGAATCATGGAATGGTTTGGGTTGAAGGTACCTCTAAAGCCCCCCCAGTGCCACCCCCTGCCCTGGGCAGGGACACCTCCCACCAGCCCACGTTGCTCCAAGCCCCGTCCAACCTGGCCTTGAACCCCTCCAGGGATGGGGCAGCCACAGCTTCTCTGGGCAACCTGGGCCAGGGGCTCACCCCCCTCACAGCAAACAATTTCTTCCCAAGGTCTCATCTCAGTCTCCCCTCTGTCAGTGTAAAACCCTTCCCCCTCGTCCCACGGCTCCCCTCCCTCATCCAGAGTCCCTCCCCAGCTTTCCTGGAGCCCCTTTAGGGACTGGCAGGGGCTGGAAGGTCTCCCCGGAGCCTTCTCTTCTCCAGGCTGACCCCCCCCAGCTCTCTCAGCCTGTGCTAAAACCCAAATATTACCCAATTTGTGTATTGGGGTGGGCCAGCACCAGGCAGGGCTTGTGGCCGGCGCTGGGCGGGGGCTGCTGCTGTGCTCTGCCCTGGGCCTCCTCCTGCTCGTGTGGGACCGGGGTCGGTCTGTGGTCGGTTCAGCACCTGGGTTTGCCATCCCTCCTCTCCCAAAATGTGCTCTGCCGCGCCGGGACTCGGGGCTGCTGCTGCGGGACCCACAGGTAGCCATCTCCTGGGGCTTCCTTGCCATCGCGGTGCACAAAGCAGCCCCTGAAAGACTGGTATGGATTATCCTCATCGGTTTTAGTGGGGGGTATCCGGACATCCAGGGTGCTGCCTCTGTGCCGCCCTGCTGGAAAAACCTGCCGTGATTTACGGTGCGCTGCTGTCAGCAGCACGAAGCATCGCTCAACAGCTCACCCAGGCGGTGCCTTTTCTAGACGCCAGTGCTCGCATCGTTAAAGCATCCAGAAAAGTGCCTGGAAGATGGATGTTCCCAGTGATAAGACACGCAGGAACCGGCAGCGTCCCGCCTGCCCGGGGCCTGGCCTCACCCCGTCTCCCCCTGTCCTTGCAGCCCCGAGCAGAGCAGGCTGGCGGAGCTGGAGGAACAAGCCAAGAGCGCCAAGAAAGGGATGTGGAGTGAGGGGACGGGCTCCCACACCATCCGCGACCTCAAGTACACCATCGAGAACCCCCGGCACTTCGTGGACTCCATGCACCAGAAGCCGGTCAATGGTAAGCTGGCACCAGCTCTGTCCCAGGGTGCTGGGGTCGCCCCATCCTCTGCTGCCTGCCTGTCCCTGGGCTCAGGGCATGTCCACGCTGCTGGGATGCCGTTCCCAGCACCCTCTCGCTGCGGAGGATGGAGGAGGGCTGGCTCCGGCTCCGCGGCTCCCGCTGAGCCCCTCCGCAGCAGGACCAACCTCTGCTTTTGCTCCGCAGCCATCATAGAGCACGTCCGGGACGGCAGCGTGGTGAGAGCCCTCCTCCTCCCCGATTACTACCTGGTCACCGTCATGCTCTCGGGGATCAAGGTGAGACTCGGCCGCTGGCTCCAGCCCCGTCCGGCGCGCTCAGCCCTCCTCTTTGCGGCGAGTTCCCTCTTGAATTCGCACCACTGTTCCTTGTGCGTCCTCCTCGGAGCCTTTGGGCACCGGTCCATGGGTGCAGGGCTTGCACCCATTCCTGGTGGCCACCGGGCTCGTGGGGCGAGGGATGGAGGCAGGGGTGCAGCTGCCTTCTTGCCCGCCGTGTCCTGTACGCACCCTCCAGTAACAGGCTGTGGTTGCGTGCACGCCGGCGCGGGGCGTCACCACGGGGATGGGTTTGGGTTAGGTGGGTACCAGCTCCGCGCTGCCAGCCCCGGCAGCAGCCCCAGCTCCAGGCTGTTTAATGCCCTGCGATGGTCCCCGGGTCACTGGGCGACTGGTTGTCCCAGCTGGGCTGGCATCGGGGCGGCTGCTGGTGCGTGGACCACCTGGGTCCACGCCACCCAGCATGGCAGGAGGGTCCATACCACACCAGTTTGGCCACCCAGCGTGGCAGGAGGGTCCATACCACACCAGTTTGGCCACCCAGCGTGGCAGGAGGGTCCATACCACACCAGTTTGGCCACCCAGCGTGGCAGGAGGGTCCATACCACACCAGTTTGGCCACCCAGCGTGGCAGGAGGGTCCATACCACACCAGTTTGGCCACCCAGCGTGGCAGGAGGGTCCATACCACACCAGTTTGGCCACCCAGCGTGGCAGGAGGGTCCATACCATACCAGTTTGGCCACCCAGCATGGCAAGAGGCTGACGTGGAGGGTGGCTCCTGAGCTGGGGGCTCCTGGGGCCCTGCCTGCTCCCCCAGTGGTGCTGGGGAGCCCCCGCCTCGGCTCCCTTGCACAGTGCCCTTGCTTTTCCCTTGCCCATCTGACCCAGGGTGGGGACACCCTAGGCAGGATCACACTGGGAGTTGGTCTCCGTACCCCAGTTTGCCCCCAGCAGTGAGTGCTGGGACAGGTGAAGGGCTGTGTCAGTGCAAAAATGGCATGAAAGCATCGGTACAGGCAGCCCCCTGCCTGTCTCCCAGAAGCTACAGCCAGAGCACGGGGCCGTGTGCAGGTTTGGAATCACAGGATCACAGGATGGTTTGGGTTGAAGGGACATTAAAGGCCATCTAGTCCAACCCTCTGCCATGAGCAGGGACATCTTCAACCAGCCCATGTTGCTCCAAGCCCCGTCCAACCTGGCCTTGAACCCCTCCAGGGATGGGGCAGCCACAGCTTCTCTGGGCAACCTGGGCCAGGGGCTCACCCCCCTCACAGCAAACAATTTCTTCCCAATGTCTCATCTCAGTCTCCCCTCTCCCAGTATTGAACAGTACTGGTCCCAGTACAGGCCCCTGAGGAGGGACAGGGGGTCACCCTTCCTCCCCAGGGAGGTTTCCCACCCCCTTGCCGAGGCTGGAGGTGCCAGCCCGTGCCCTGACCGTCCCCCCTCTTGTCGCAGTGTCCCACGTTCAAGCGGGAGGCGGACGCCCCCGAAGTTCCCGAGCCGTTTGCGGCCGAAGCCAAGTTCTTCACGGAGTCGCGGCTGCTGCAGAGGGACGTGCAGATCGTCCTGGAGAGCTGCCACAACCAGAACATCCTGGGCACCATCCTGCACCCGGCAAGTGGGGCTGGGTGGGAGAGGGGTGGGAGAAGGTCCCGGCGGGTGGTTGGGCGGCTCCTCGTCCTCTGCTGGAGACGCTAAAGGTGGTTGCAAGGTCCAGGTGCCTCCGGTGGGGGCTCAGGGCAACTGGGAGTTGTGTGCTCTTTACTGGTGGATGTGGGAGACCGTGGTCCATGTGAGCAGGTCCCAGGAGGAGCAGAGCCAGGTGGGTGTCGCAGGGGTGGCCTCTGAGAGCCCTGGGGGTGCTGTGGCCAGGCCTTGCTGGGCTCTTTGGGGACCGGTGACATCTGAGGGGCTGAGCAGGGCGGGTGAGGTCCCCCCTCGCAGCGGGGCAGGGGCTGGGGGTGGCAGCGGGGGCACAGGGGTGGGTGCGGGTGCCGTGTCCCCCGTGGCTGAGCCTGTGCCCCGTCCCCGCAGAACGGGAACATCACCGAGCTCTTGCTGAAGGAGGGCTTTGCCCGCTGCGTGGACTGGTCCATCGCCGTCTACACCCGCGGCGCCGACAAGCTGCGCGCGGCCGAGCGGTGAGTCCGGCGCTGGGGTGGGCGTGCTCCCAGCTGCCCCCATGGGGGGGGAGCCCGGGGTGACTCCAGCCCCCTCTCCCCATCCACCTGTGGGTACCCCCCGTCCTCTCCTGGCTGGGAGGTGGGTGCCATCTCTCCTGCACCAGCCCCGTGGCCTCTGGGCTTTGCTGGGCCATTTAACGTACGGCACGTCTGTCCCTGCCCGGGTGTCACGCCTGTCCCTGTCCCCCCCCGTCCGCCAGGTTCGCCAAGGAGCGCAAACTGAGGATCTGGAGGGACTACGTGGCCCCCACGGCCAACCTGGATCAGAAGGACAAGCAGTTTGTAGCCAAGGTGGGTGGCTGGCGGAGCAGGGGAGGGGGCAGGCGGGGTCTGGCTGGGGAGGTGGGGGGGTGCCAGGGTGCCCGGCTGCCCTTGCTGGCCGCTACGTGTGCTCGGATAAACCCCAGAGGGTTTTTCCTTGGCTGCATCCCCATCATGGAGTGAGGTTCATGACTGCCCAGGTGCACACCGGGATCTTGGGCAGGCCTGGGGTGGGACGAGGTGGAAGAGGGGAGAGGAAGGGTCCGTGCTGGGTGGGGAAGGGTCCGTGGTGGGTGTCGCTCCGGCTGGCAGGGATGTTCTCACCCTGCCTGCCCGCTCCAGGGCGGTTTGGGCTCTGTGGTTTTCCTTCCTTCCCCTGCCTGCCTTCCCAGCATGGTGTCCGGCCCCATGGCAGCCCCTGCCCTGATCCTGGGGGGCTGCTGGTGCGGAGCCCTGTAACCAGTGGTGTCCCCCAGGGGTCAATACTTGGTCCGATTTTGTTCAATATATTCATTAATGACCTGGATGAGGGGACAGAGCGTGTCCTCAGCGAGTTCGCTGATGATCCCAAACCGGGAGGGGTGGCTGACACTCCAGAGGGCTGTGCTGCCATCCAGCGTGATCTGGCCAGGCTGGAGAGCCGGGTGGAGAAGAACCTCATGAGGTTCAACAAAAGCAAGTGCAAGGTCCTGCACCTGGGGAGGAAGAACGTCAGGCACCAGTATAGGTTAGGGGGGGACCTGCTGGGAAGTAGTTCTGAGGAGAAGGATCTGGGGGTCCTGGTAGACAGCAAATTATCCATGAGCCAGCAACGTGCCCTTGTCGCCAAAAAGGCCAATGGAATCCTGGGCTGCATGGGAAGGAGTGTGGCCAGTAGGTCGAGGGAGGTCATTCTCCCCCTCTGCTCGGCGCCGGTGAGGCCACAACTGGAATAGTGTGTCCAGTTTTGGGCTCCCCAGTTCCAGAGGGACAGGGAACTGCTGGAGCGAGTCCAGCGAAGGGCAACTAAGATGATGGAGGGATCGGAGCATCTCCCTTATGAGGAAAGGCTGAGGGAGCTGGGACTCTTCAGCCTGGAGAAGAGAAGGCCGAGGGGAGACCTTATTATGGCACACAAGTACCTAAAGGGTGGGTTGAAGGAGGATGGAGCCAGACTCTTCTCAATGGTTCCCAATGACAGGACGAGGGGCGATGGGCACAAGCTGGAATATAGGAAGTTCCGTTCAAATACACGGAAAAACTTCTTTACGGTGAGGGTGACGGAGCCCTGGAACAGGCTGCCCAGGGAGGGTGTGGAGACCCTTCTCTGGGGGTTTTCAAGCCCCGCCTGGATGCAGCCCTGAGTGATGTGCTCTGGGCAATCCTGCTTCGGCAGGGGAGTGGGACTGGATGATTTCCAGAGGTCCCTTCCAACTCTGAAGATTCTGGGATTCTGGAGCCATGGGGCAGAGCCTGTGGCCAGCACCTCCCCGCAGCGGCTGGCCCACTCTGGAGCCTTGCTAGCCCCACACAGCTCAGGGGGTGCCCCACCGCAGTGGGGCTGCCCCTGCCCTGGGTGGTGGTGGGTGTCCTGGGTGTCCCCATCCCCCGGGATGGGCAGGGGGGTACGGGCAGCGCTCGGGGAGGGGGGGGAGCACCCCGCTAGATGGTGCTGCCGCCTCGCCCAGCGCAGCAGCCGCTCCGCTTCTGCTGCAGAGCCTGGGAAATGTGCAGCAGCCGCATTTCTTGGGAAGTCAGCTTAACCCCTGCGCTCCCCCCGCCCGCATCCTGCCCCGCGGCATCCTTCCAGCTGCTCCATCCCTGCTGCGCAGGGAGGCAGGGATGTGCCCGCGCATCTCTGCCGGACGGCATGGGAGTGAGGGGGCTGCTCCTGGGGGGGCTGCTCCTTCCCGGCTCCTTCCCCGCTCCTTCCCTTGCTCCTTCCCCGCTCTTTCCTTGCTCCTTCCCCGCTCTTTCCTTGCTCCTTCCCCGCTCTTTCCTTGCTCCTTCCCCGCTCTTTCCTTGCTCTTTGCCTGCTCTTTCCCACTCCTTCCATGCTCTTTCCCCGCTCCTTCCCTCTCCTTCTTCACTCTTTCCTTGCTTCTTCCCCACTTCTTCACTCTCTTTGCCTGCTCTTTCCCCACTCTTTCCTTGCTCCTTCCCTGCTCTTTCCTCGCTCTTTGCCTGCTCTTTCCCACTCCTTCCATGCCCTTTCCCCGCTCCTTCCCTCCCCCACTCTTTCCTTGCTTCTTCCCCACTTCTTCACTCTCTTTCCCTGCTCTTTCCCCGCTCTTTCCTTGCTCTTCCCCCTCCCTCCATGCTCTTCCCTTGCTCTTCCCCCTCCCTCCATGCTCTTCCCTTGCTCTTCCCCCCCCCTTCCATGCTCTTCCCTTGCTCTTTCCCCCCCCCTTCCATGCTCTTTCCCCGCTCCTTCCCTCTCCTTCTTCACTCTTTCCTTGCTTCTTCCCCACTTCTTCACTCTCTTTCCCTGCTCTTTCCCCGCTCTTCCCTTGCTCTTCCCCCTCCCTCCATGCTCTTCCCTTGCTCTTCCCCCCCCCTTCCATGCTCTTCCCTTGCTCTTCCCCCTCCCTCCATGCTCTTCCCTTGCTCTTCCCCCCCCCCTTCCATGCTCTTTCCCCGCTCCTTCCCTCTCCTTCTTCACTCTTTCCTTGCTTCTTCCCCACTTCTTCACTCTCTTTGCCTGCTCTTTCCCCACTCTTTCCTTGCTCCTTCCCTGCTCTTTCCTCGCTCTTTGCCTGCTCTTTCCCACTCCTTCTATGCCCTTTCCCCGCTCCTTCCCTCCCCCACTCTTTCCTTGCTTCTTCCCCACTTCTTCACTCTCTTTCCCTGCTCTTTCCCCGCTCTTTCCTTGCTCTTCCCCCCCCCTTCCATGCTCTTCCCTTGCTCTTCCCCCCCCCTCCATGCTCTTCCCTTGCTCTTCCCCCCCCCTTCCATGCTCTTCCCTTGCTCTTTCCCCCCCCCCTTCCATGCTCTTTCCCTGCTCCTTCCCTCTCCTTCTCCACTCTTTCCTTGCTTCTTCCCCTGCTCCTTCCCTCTCCTTCTCCACTCTTTCCCTGCTTCTTCCCCGCTTCTTCACTCTTTTTCCCTGCTCTTTCCCTGCTCTTTCCCTGCTCCTTCCCCTCCTGCCTCTGGGGCTGCCGGCTGTGGGGCAAACCGGGCTTGGGGCAGAGCGTGCCTGGCTGGGTGAGCTCCGGTGATGCCGGGCAGGGCAAAGCCGGCTTAATTAACTCATCCGTGCGGTGCTGTCACCGGGATCTGCGTGGCAGCTCCCCTCCCGCGGGACGAGGCTGGGGAGGTGCTGGTTAGATGGGGCTGGTCGTAGCGGTGGTCCCCAGAAAACTCCCCGGCGCTGAAGCCTTCGCTGGGCTTTTCCCCGTCGAGCGGCGCCTGAACGCGGCCCGAATGCTGAGCCCAGGGGGTCTCCGAGGAGCCTGTCCCGGGGGAGAAGGACCACGTTTGGTCCCTACCCCAAGGTGCCGCGATCGTGGCGAGGAAACGCCGCCCGGGCACATGCGGCCGTGGGCGCGGGGGCGGCCGTGCCAAGGCGCTGGCTCGCTCGGAAGCGCCATCCTGCCGCTGGCTGGCAGAAGCCGCTGCCGGAGCCCGCGCCAGGAGCCGGCACGGGGGCCGTTAGTCATGCTTTGCTCAGCAGCTTGCGGAGGGCTGGCGGAGGGGGCGGGTGGACGCTCCCGGCATTTCCAAGGCTCCCGTCATTTTGTTGAACAGCTCGCGCGCAGGCTGGGGCGCTGGCGGAGAGCTGCGGCAGGGCAGGTCTCTCGTCCTCACCTCCCCCCCCGCCCCCACCACCACCGGCGAGGCACCGAAAAGTGGCTGTGGTGGGTTTGGGGCTCAGCGGCGTCTCCAGCCCTCGTGCCGAGCGTTGCCGTGGGGCAGCCGTCCCTCCGGGAGCGGTGGGAATACAGCCCCGGTGCCGTGGGGCGGAGGGGGGCCCCGGTGTGTGCGGGCTGCATCCCCCTAAGGGTCCCGGTTCTGCCAGGGCCCCCCCCTGAGTCTGGGGGCACTCGGCCCCCCCGTCTTGCTGCATCCCGGGGGCCGCTCCGGCGCGGTTTGGCTGCCCTGGCTCTGCAGTGAGAGCCCCGGAACGCGGTGAGCGCCACGACGCCGTCCCGCTTCCTGGGGAGGAGAGGCACAATTTCTGCACTTTCGGTTAAAACCTGCTCTTTAGGCAGGCCCCTGCAAATCAGCGTTTGGGGAGCCGTCAGCCTGAACCGCCCCCCCCGGGCACTGTCGGTTTTGCAGTGTCAATTTTTGCTCTTTTTTCCTTTCCCGGGAATTGTAAGTGACAGGGAAAATCAGGACAAATGCCTCGGAGCGCCGGAGCTGAACCCAGAGCTGGGCACGTGCCCGGCCGCCCCGAGGCCGGGGGGGGGGGGGGGGGCGGTCCCGGAGCCCCCATCCCTTCTCCCAGCGCCCTGCGGAGGGGTCTGAGCACTCGCAGGCAGCGATCACTCCGGCGCCGAAGCCGCCTCCGTGCTCGGCACAACGCCGAGGTGCTCGTTTGCAGCGGCAGAGCTGACGTCGGAGCTGCCAGGCTTGGGGGGGGTGGGGGGAAGAAGGCAAGAGGGGGAGGAGGAGGAGGAAGATCCCAACCTGTCTTTGCACCGTTGAGCAACCGCGGCAAATGGGCTAATTTTGGCTCCTGCTGCCGCGGCGGTGCCGGCAACAGTCATCTGCCCGGTGCTTTGGGTTGGTTTTGGGGAGAGATTAAGGCTTGGCCTCGGTTGTGGGTTTGATGCCCGCGAGTGGCAAGAAGAAAAGCGGTGGGATAAAAATGTGAAGAGGCTGGAGGCTTTCTCCCAAATTCCCTGCGTCAGCTCGTCTTACGGCACCCAGGAATTTGGGGCAGCGCTGCTTAGAGCTGAATACATTACGCTGAAAGCTCTCCCCTGCCAAAAGCTGTTTATAACACAGCTTTGTGCGGGGGGCTCGGGGTGGGGGGGGGGGGGCGCCGTGCCAGGTTCTGTCGTCCCGTCTCCCCGCAGCGGGGCAGGATGAGCCCCCTCGGGGCCGGGGCCGGGGGGGGGGAGCGGATGAGAGCAGCCGCTCGCCCGGAGCGCGCTGGGCTCCGTTGGGCAGCCCCTCGGCCGCATCCGGCCTGGGCTGCGCATCGCCCGCTGCCAGGCTCCAGCGCTTTGCAGGCTGGGGGAGGCGGCTGGGGATGAGCTGTGCCTGTGTCTCTTTTTTTTAATTTTTTTTTTATTTTTTTTATTTTTTTTCCTCTTCCCGCCGCCCCCCCCCCCCGCCTTCCCATTGCAAAACGCTTGGAGCCTTCGTCGCGGCCAAATCGTCTCCGATCTCAGAGGGAGCTGCCAAAAGCAGCCCGGGAGCTGCTCTCCCGCCGAGCTGAGCGCCAGACCCTGCCGCAGCCCCCCAAAAAGCAGTTTTCTCTTGGCGGGGGGGGGGGGGCAGCACCGGCCCCTCTCTCGGTGCTGGGCACCATCTCCTGAAGTGCCGCCCCCCCGTCCCTGTCCCACAAGGTCAGGGTGCAGGCGGTCGCTCCCGGCTTTGGGGATGCATCCCTGTCCCTGATCCCTCTCCCAGGAGAGCTAACGAGCTGCCCTCGTTAGCGCCGGGCAGGGAGCGCAGCAGGCGGGGGCAGGCTGCCCTGGGCAGCTGGGGGAATTGTCCCCGTGGTCCCCACGCACGGGGGTCCGCAGCCCCGTGAACACCCGGGGATGCTGCAGGGGTGAAGCCGGCGTCGGGGGCGAGCGAAGGGCGGAAAACGGGAAACCTTGTTGGCATCGACGCTGGCAGCGAGGAAAACTTCTCGCCTGGAAAAATAGGGAGGAGGCACCGCTCTGCCCGTCTCGCCCCGGGGGAGCGGGGATGGGGCTCGGCTGGGGGGGTTGGTGGTGGGTCGCTGGGGCCCGTCTGCCCGCAGGGGCAGGGAATCGTAGAACCGTAGAATTGCCTGGGTCGGGAGGGACCTTTCGGATGGGTGAGTGGCATCCCCCAGCCCTCCCCTCCCCTCCATACACCTGGCTGCAGGAGCCCGGGCCGGGGGTGAAGGCTGCGTGCCGGGGAAGCGGCGCTGGAGCATTCGGGCTCTGCAAGAAGCAGCTGCAGAGATATTAAAAAAAAAAAAAAAAAAAAAAAAAAAAAAAAAAATTATATAAAAAAAAATCCTTTCAATCCCATTATCAAAGTGGCTTTTGGAGGCAGGTGAAGCCGCAATAAATATTGGATAAAGGAAGCTGGCGGCGGCAAGCTGAGAATTTGTTAGCGGGAGGAATGGCACGGCCCCTCAGGCGGTGCCCAGTCCCCCGTTTTGCTGCTGCTGTCACCCTCTGTCACCGCGTGCCCCGCTGCTGCCCGCGCGGAGGGGGCTGCGGAGCATCTGCTGCTGCTTCCACGCACGGGGCGATGCTGCCGAGCCGGGGCTGCGGGTGCCGGGAGGAGGGGAGCGGGTGCCCGGGGATGGGTGGGCACCCAGGGGTCACCCTCGGCTCCTGCTGCCACCCTGCCCTGTCCTGCCTGGGACGGGCGGCCCCTGGGTACCACATCCTGCAGCATCCCGTGTCCCTGCGCAGACCCGTGGCAGCCGGGACAGCCTGCAGCAAGTTCATTCCTGCCAGGAAGGGGATGCGGAAGGTCGGAGGGGTTTGGCGAGTCCCCGGTGTCCGTATGCCGGGCTGTGCTGGGAGCTGGCGGCTGCCTGCGGGCAGGAGCCTGCCCTGCCACCGCCTCCCGCCAGAGAACAAATGCGATCTGACCGCCGCTCCGGCAGCTCCGCTGGGATGGATGTGTCATGTAGCGCAGGATTTGCCCCCGGACCTGACCTGCAGCTCCCCTGGCTGCAGCGTCTCATCTTCACGTCTTGCTTTTCCTCAGCCCTTCCGCGGGAGGGAAGGGATGGGTGCCCAGTGCGCTGCCGGGGTCCCATCCTGACCCCTCCGGCGGGAGGGATGCCCTGAAGCATGAGATTTGATTACTCCATTTAGCACGCAAGCGGCTTTGGGCTCGGTTCTGCCTGTGAAAAACAAAGGTTCTGGGTCCTGGGAGCATCCGCGTCCGTGGGTAGGGACGTCCCCCGGGGAGGTTTGCTGTGCTGAGAGGAGCCCTGGCCATCCTTGGTGTCTGCTTTAATTTTAATTCCAGTAATCCTGTTATCCCTTTGGCTAAGCACGTTTTGCGGGACTCGATGTGCTTGCTGGGGCAAAAAGTGCTGTGGGGGGGGGGGCAAGTCTGTGCCCTCCTCCCTCCGCTGCCCCCCGGGCTCTGGCTCAGCTCTGGGTGGGGGGCGGCGTGGGGCCGCGCTCCCCGGGCTTCTTGTGGATGGGCAACAACGGGAAACTTTTGAACTGGGGGGGACTGGGTTTGTGCTGGGAGCGGGCAGGGGAAGGTCCATGCCGTGGCAGCGGGAATTCCCGAGTGCCTTGTCCTGTTCTGCTCCGTCCAGGCTGGAGAGCGGAGATGGATGAAAACAGAGAAGATGAAACCAGCATGGCCTGAGCCCCACTGTCCTCCTGCCCGCACCCCCTGCCCGCACCCCCTGCCTGCACCCCCTGCCTGCACCCCCTGCCTGCACACCCTGCCTGTACATCCCTGCCTGCACACCCTGCCTGCACATCCCTGCCTGCACACCCTGCCTGTACATCCCTGCCTGCACATCCCTGCCTGCACACCCTGCCTGCACATCCCTGCCTGCACATCCCTGCCTGCACACCCTGCCTGCACACCCTGCCTGTACACCCTGCCTGCACACCCTGCCTGTACATCCCTGCCTGCACACCCTGCCTGCACACCCTGCCTGCACATCCCTGCCTGCACACCCTGCCTGCACCCCCTGCCTGTACATCCCTGCCTGCACACCCCTGCCTGCACACCCTGCCTGTACATCCCTGCCTGCACATCCCTGCCTGCACCCCCTGCCTGTACATCCCTGCCTGCACACCCTGCCTGCACCCCCTGCCTGCACATCCCTGCCTGCACCCCCTGCCTGCACCCCCTGCCTGTACATCCCTGCCTGCACCCCCTGCCTGTA
The DNA here is from genome assembly GCA_008658365.1 of Alca torda. Classification (NCBI taxonomy): domain Eukaryota; kingdom Metazoa; phylum Chordata; class Aves; order Charadriiformes; family Alcidae; genus Alca; species Alca torda. The sequence goes on from CM018076.1 coordinate 1,062,262, forward strand.
CATCCCTGCCTGCACACCCTGCCTGTACATCCCTGCCTGCACATCCCTGCCTGCACATCCCTGCCTGCACACCCTGCCTGCACATCCCTGCCTGTACATCCCTGCCTGCACATCCCTGCCTGTACATCCCTGCCTGTACATCCCTGCCTGTACATCCCTGCCTGCACACCCTGCCTGCACGCCCCTGCCCGCACACCCTGCCTGCACATCCCTGCCTGCACACCCTGCCTGCACATCCCTGCCTGCACATCCCTGCCTGCACACCCTGCCTGCACCCCCTGCCTGCACATCCCTGCCTGTACATCCCTGCCTGCACACCCCTGCCTGCACACCCTGCCTGCACATCCCTGCCTGCACATCCCTGCCCGCACACCCTGCCTGTACATCCCTGCCTGCACACCCTGCCTGCACGCCCCTGCCTGCACATCCCTGCCTGCACACCCTGCCTGCACACCCCTGCCTGCACACCCTGCCCGCACATCCCTGCCTGCACCCCCTGCCTGCACCCCCTGCCTGCCTTTGCTGCCAGTTTTTCTAATGAATTTGCTGCCCGAGTGCGTGGGGAGCCACCGGCCGGGCCAGGCGGCTGCACGCTCGTGGGGTGGAAGAGTCTCCGCCGCGGGCTGTGCTCGCGCCCTCCTCCACGTGTGCCCGCCCGTCGCCCGCTATCGCTGCCTGGCGTCCGGTCCCCTCTCCGGTCTTGATCCTGGGGGGAAACGGGGGGCTGAGCCCTGTTGCAGGACGGCAGGGAGCTGGCGACGTGCTGGCGTGTGGTGGCGTCGCCGGATGGGGGACCCTTGCGGGGCTCCGATGAGCGCTGAGCTCCTGGGGTTTGGGGAGCGGGATGGTGCCCGCCCCGCCATCGGCCACCTGGGACGGGGCTGGGGACACTCGCTCCGTGCCATCAGCCGGGGAGCAGAGCCGGGGTGGGTCGGGGTGCGTGCCAGAGCCCCGGCGGCGTCGCGGCGGTGCGGGGCTGGTGCTGAGGGCACGGTGTTCACCGTGGCCTCTCTCCCTCCCTCCCTCCCCAGGTGATGCAGGTGCTGAACGCGGACGCCATCGTGGTGAAGCTGAACTCTGGGGACCACAAAACCATTCATCTCTCCAGCATCCGACCCCCCCGGCTGGAGGGGGACAGCACGCAGGTGGGGACGCGTGGCGGGGAGGTGACCCTGGGGTGGGGGGGGGAGATGGGGAGGGTGCTCTGCTCCGCTCCCAGCGCTGCAGCATCTCCGCTGGGCAGCGGTCGCCGGCGTCCGTCACCGTCCCTGGATGGAGTCCCCTCCTCGTGAGGCTCCTCTTCTGTCTGGCCTGACCCCCTTCTGCCGAGTTTCTTCCCGGGGGAGCCCCATTTTGTGGGACGCAGGACGGGGAGGGTTTGAGCGTGCGCTCTGATGGCCGCAGGGACACCGATGCCTCCCTCCTCCCCTGCCTCAGTTTCCCCCTCGGTATCGCGAGTGCCGTTGCGTCTCTCTGCTCTGGGGAGGTGGGAGAGCCGCGTTTCCAGGGCGTGGGGCTGTGGAGGACGTGCCGGGGACGTGCTGGCGGGGGGGTGACCCGTCCCTGCGGACTCGTGCCCCTCGGTGGGGGGGCACACGGGCAGCAGGGTCTGGCTGCTCGCCATCCTCGCGTCCTTTGCCAGCTCTGCCCTCCCCTTGCCCCGCGCCGGGGGGAGCAGCAGGGGGCTGCAGGGCTGCCGGAGGGGACGCGGAGCACGCAAAACCCTTCGGTTTTCCCTTTTCCTCCCCGCTGCGCCGTTCAGCGAGGTGCTCTGCCGCCCCGAGCGTCTCTCCCCTCCGCCGTGGGGCCGGCTGGGGTCGGGGAGCGCTTCCCTCCCTCCTCCTCCTCCTCCGGCTCAGCGGGATGCTGGGGGCTGACTCGCGGAGACCTGCAGCGTCAGGTTTTGATGGAGAAATCCCGGGGACTGAAGTCTTTGGAAGACGCCGCATTGTTCGTGCGCGGTTCGCTCTCCGCAGCGCTTGGTTTGAGCATCCTGCGAGCCCCCCGTGCCCTGGACCTCGAGCCCGGCGCTCGGCGGTGACATGAAAGTGCCCAAAATAAGCTCTGCCGCGTGGCTGCGGGTCACACGCCGCGTCCCCTTCACCTCCCATCAAAGCGCCGGGAGCTGGGGGGGGGCAGCTTTAATCCCCGTGCCCCCCTCTCAGTGCCGGTACCTGCCGGCACGGCTGTGGGCACAGGAGCCGGGCGCTGCTTGGCTTTGCCTGGTGACAACCAATCTAAAACTACCCGAAAGCTCCTTGGGGCAGGGATTTATCTGCTGCAGCTTTTTATTTTTCGTTTATTTTATTTTTTCCGCCCGCAATGGTTGATGGAGAGCTGCCGAGACCCCCCGTTTCCTAAGGGAATCCTCCTCATCCATCATCCCCTATCGAGATGCCGAGGAGCACTGCTGCCAGCAAGCGAGCCCCGGCGGGGGGCCTTTCCATCCAGGAGCAGCAAGCCAGCCTTCCCCCGGGATTACGCGACAACTGCCTTTTCCAGGGCTGTTTTTTTCCCCAGACACCCTGGCGAGCGCCGGCACTGCGCGCCGTGGCCCCCCCCCATTCCCCCCCGAGCAGCCGGTGGGCGCGCAGGGGCAGAGAGCCCAGGGCTGCTGCGGGAACGGCGATTTGGACATTCCTCCCTCCTAGGATGCCGCCTTGTTTTGTACACACTGAATTATGAATAACTTCCCAGATTAGCCTCTTCCTCCCGCTGTTTCTCTGGCGTCAGCGCCGGGTGGCCGGGGGCCGCCGCGAGCCCAGCGGCACGTTGGCATGGTGGGGAGCGGCTGCCAAGCAGCCACCGGTGCCGGCGGGGGGCAACTTGCCCCCTCGTGCACCGCCGGCACCGTGCGGCGCTGCCGGGAGGAGTGCGGGTTCTTCGCGGTCTCCAAGGAGACTGCGGAAAGGCGGCTGCCCCCCCGCCGCGCTGCTGGCTCCCCCGGCAAAACCCTTCGCTTGCTTCGGCGCTGCGGCCCCGGCGCGCGGGCGGGTTGCCTTCTCCTGCCTGCTGCGAGCCACCGGGCTCGCTGCTGGCCCCACCGCCATCCGCCGTGCCGCCCGGGGCTGGAGGGGGCTGGAGCCCCTCTGCCGTGGGGACAAGCTGAGAGAGCTGGGGGGGGTCAGCCTGGAGAAGAGAAGGCTCCGGGGAGACCTTCCAGTCCCTAAAGGGGCTCCAGGAAAGCTGGGGAGGGACTGTGGATCAGGGAGGGGAGCCAGAGGATGAGGGAGAACCATTTTAAACTGAAAGAGCGGAGATTTAGATGAGATCTGGGGAAGAAATTCCTTATTCCGAGGGGGGTGAGCCCCTGGCCCAGGTTGCCCAGAGAAGCTGTGGCTGCCCCATCCCTGGAGGGGTTCAAGGCCAGGTTGGACGGGGCTTGGAGCAACGTGGGCTGGTGGGAGGTGTCCCTGCCCCGGACAGGGGGTGGCACTGGGTGGCCTTTAAGGTCCCTTCAACCCAAACCATTCCATGATTCTGTGATACCTGCCCTTGCAAAGGCAGACCCTGAGCTCAAGGCTCAATATATATATATATATGTATGTGTGGTTGATGTTGGGCTGTTCTTGGAAGGTTTTACCCAAGAGGTGCCGTGTGTGGGTCCGGCAGCTCCGTGGCCGCGGGCTGCTGTGCCGCGGTGGTGACCAGATGCCTACCCACCGTGGCAGGTAGCACGTCGTTGGTGCGGCTCCGCCGGGGAGATCCATCTCCATCCCGCCGAGCGCAAATTGGTCCCAAGGCACCTGGTCGAGTAGATGGGAAATGACAAACTGAAAATTCAGCGTAATAAAATCCTACAGCCTTTCATCTCCCGCCTTCATCACCCGGCGCGAGATGAATCCTGAGAGCAGGAGCTGATAGCGTTTAATATCTCTATCGCTTGTCTCCGTCGAGGAACATAACGTATTCAGATGAAGATGTATCTCCTCTTCCCGCTCCGGGGCTGGGTCTGCAGGTGCGGTGCCGGTGCCATGGTGCGGTGGGGATGGCTGGAGCCCCTCACCGGGACGGCTGGAGCCCCTCACCAGGGTGGCCCCCTTGTTTTGGGGCAGCATCTCCAGAGCAGGAGAGTTCGTGGCGATCCTTCCCCAGGCCACGTCCTGCCACCGCCATGGCCGGGCTGGAGGCTGAGCCGTAGCACCGCGCTCACCGCGGCCGCCGCTGCGCTCGCCTCCAGTGAAATTGCCTGGTCCTCGTCCGGCTGGGCTGGAGCCGGGGCCGGCTTCTGCCGCGTTTAATCCCGCAGCGTTGAGGCTGGAGCTGGTTTGGCAGCAGGACCTCGTTTCACAGCTGTGCTCCACATCTGGGATGCTCCAGTCTTTGGGGTGAAGCCCTTCCCCATCCCAGCCGGTGATGCCCATCGCTCCGGCATCCTGCTCCGCTCATCCCTCCTACCCCGCGGTGGGGTTTGTGGTCTGTCCCTCTCTTTCCGCGGTGGGGTTTGTGGTCTGTCCATCCATGGGGGATGTTTCCGTGGGGCAGGAGGAGAGCAAGCCCCAGGGAGGAGCGGTGGCTGCGAGGGGCTCCGGCGTGCCGTGATTTTGGCTTGGGGACCGGCACTTTCCCGCGTCTCGGTGTCCCCACCCTTCCCGGCGTTCGGGAGGTTTCAGCTTTGCTTTTTTAATCAGAAGTTCACTCCCTCGGACAGCTAAATTACAGCATCTCGTTAGCGGCTCTGTGCTCTAGCAAGCTGTATTTGCCCAATTGCTGCGACGGCAGTACGAATCCGCTCCAATCCCCCAATTTATCTAAATTGATATCTTAATTGGTAATACCCTTGGAGTGGGGGAGTCGAACACATGGACCCTGATTCAATGAGGAAAAAAAAAAAAAGGGGGAAAAACAGATTCTGCTGGTGGTGAATTGGGGTTTTTTTGAAGTCTGAAAGTGGGGCAGCGCCTGCCCTGGCCGGAGCGGGGCTGGGGGGGAGGATGCGGTCGCTGATCGGGGGGTCGGGGCTTTGGGAGGTGGAAAGGGGGCCGGGAGCGGAGACATCCCAAGTCCCAGCTCCTTTCCTGGCTCCGGCACTCGACGGTCCCTGCTCCTGCCTGTGCGGCGGAGATAAGGTTGACATCGGCGGTGGGGGATTTCTTCAAGGATTGTCTCGATGGCCCTGGGGCACCTTCCAGCCGTATTTTCCAAGGACACAAAGCCAAGGCTGTCTGGTTTTTCTTCTTTATCCTGGACGCTGGCTCACGCCTCTCCACTTGCCCCACACCGACGCCAGCGATGGGATGCTGGGGGGGGCTTTTGGCCACCTTTGGGTGCTCAGGCGGGGTGCAGGGTGATGGGTCTCCAGAGGAGGAGGATCCCGGCGCTGCGCCCGCTGCCGGGGCTCGCCGGCTGCCGGAGCGACGGCAAACCTCGCGTCTGCCGGGAGCGCGATTGGCACGGCGGCAGCTGGTTGCGAAGCTGACACGAGCGTCAGGGCTGTCACCGCACCGGGCAAACTTGGGAGAGCAGGCGCTGCCGCCGCAAACAGAATGTGGTGAAAAGCTGGAAAGGCGGAGAAGCTGGAAATGGCTTCAGAAAAAAAGAGAAAACAGATGGATTTGGGCTTGGATGGTTTTTTTCCCCTCCTCCAAATGGGCTTGTGCGCGGGTTCCTTGGCTTCCTGATACGTTTCCAAAGGCAGGGAGCTGCTGGCTCCCGCTGGGCTGCGAGCAGATGAGGGATAAACCAGCCCCCGCGGAGAGCGGGAGCGGGCACCCGCGCGGAGCCCTTGTTCCCGGGTGGTGGGGACACTTGGTGGCCAGGGATCCGTGGCACCTGGGGCTGGGGGGAGGACGAGCCCGCAGCCCTCAGGCTTGGCCCGCCGGGTGGTCTCAGCATCCTCAGCATCTCTGCGGGGCGAGGGCGCGGGGTCTGGTGGGGTACCACTCGTGGTACCGCTTCCCCTCCGGTCTCGTGGGGTGGGCGATGCTGGGCAAAGTCTACGGAACCATAGAACCGCCCGGGTTGGAGGGGACCTTCCAGATCGTCGAGTCCAACCACCAACCCAACTCTGACAAAACCCACCACTAACCCACGTCCCTCAGCACCGCGTCTGCCCGGCTTTTAAATCCCTCCAGGGATGGTGCCTCAACCCCTTCCCTGAGCAGCCTCTTCCAGGGCTTAATAACCCTTTCAGTGCAAACATTTTTCACAATATCCATCCTAAACCTCCCCTGGCGCAACTTGAGGCCGTTTCCTCTTGTCCCATGGCCTGTATGTGGCCCTGTCCGTCTGTCCGGCCACGGCGCGTCCCGCCGCAGAGACCAATGACGCCGGAAGGTTGGTGCTCCTCACGTGGTGTTCGGCTGCGAGCCGCCGGCTCCCAGAGGTGCCGGTATTTAAGTCCCTGACAAGGATTTTTTCACTGCCTCGAATCTCGCGTCCGATCTGTCCGGCCTTCGTCACCCCCTCGCCGCCGGGCAGTGACGAGCGATGCCCGGACGAAGGCTGCTCCCGCTCCTCCTCGTTCTGCCCGCCAGGCTCCCCGGCAGATTTTAGAAAGAGCCGTATTTTACCCAAACCCCATCAAACGGCGGGGCTTTCTCTGTGCTCCTTTCCCCGCCGCTTGCTGATTGCCAGGATATTTGTGTGAAATTGGAAGCGCTTTGTAAAAACGACCTGCCCAGGAGGTGCCGGGGGCTGCGCAGCCGAGGAAGGGCAGGGGACGGACCCTGAGGTCAAGGGCAGCCCGGACCCCTTGAGCTGCTGGTTTTGGCGCTGTTTGAGATGGATTTATAACCCCGTTTGAGATTTGGGGAAACGAGCCGCTCAGGAAGCATCCCGTCACACCTGGTTTTAGCAACCGCAGCTGCTTTATCCCTGGAAATGAGCTTTTTCCTCCGGCGTTGTGACAATTTGGGGTACCCGATGGTGCGCGGGCCTCGCTTGGCAGAGCCTCGGGTGCCGGAGGGTGCCGGGTCCCGCTCGGCCCCTCTCGGTGGGAGCCGCCTGTGGCCGGTGCCGCGCTCGGCGAGGCGAGGGCTGCTCGACAGATGGTTTGCAGGTGTCCGCCTGGTGCTTTTCTGCAGCGAGCCGGATTTTGGAGGAGAGGGCGGCTGCGCTCGGCTTGCCAGAAGTTGGAACGTTAGCTGTGAACGCGGATCGGTTCCTCCTGTCCCTGCAGAGGCTCTTCTGGCATCCTCGGCTCGGGGGAGCGCGGGCGATGCCGCGGGCGATGCCAGGAGAGGCGGCGTTGCGGCACGGCGCGGCTGCCGGCATTCCCGCCCCGCTGCCGGGCTGGTTGGGAGTTTGGCAGAGGTGGAATTTGGCCGACGAGCGAAGTGCTCAGTTTGCTTTGCAAAGTCCCCCGGAGCTGTTTGGGGGATGGCACAAGTGACGATGGTTGCGATGCCGGTGGCACGGCAGCCCAGGCTTCTTCCATGTGAAAATAAGGGAGCCGCTCGCTTCCCCGGCTTGTTATCCCTAGCCCCTCTCCGGTTGCTGGGAGCTCTGCCACCAAGCTCTGGTTTTCCAGCGACAGGGATGTTGTCGTGGTTTAACCCCGGCCGGCAGCTAGAACCACCCAGCCGCTGGCTCACTTGGGATGGAGAAGACAATCGGAAGAGTAAAAGTGAGGAAAAACTGGTGGGTTGAGACAAAGGCGGTAGAGCAAAAGCCACACGCGCAAAGCCAAACAAGGAATTCATTCCCTGCTTCTCATGGGCAGGTGGGTGTTCAGCCATCCCCAGGAAAGCTGGGCTCCATCACGCGGAACGGTGACTTGGGAAGACAAATGCCATCGCTCCGAATGTGCCCCCCTTGCTTCTTCTTCCCCAGTTTTATACGCTGAGCATGACGTGCTGTGGCATGGGATATCCCTGTGGTCAGTTGGGGTCAGCCGTGTCCCCTCCCGACCCCTTGTGCCCCCCCCAGCCCATCGCTGGCAGGGCGGCGTGAGGAGCAGAAAAGGCCTTGAGAGCCCAGTCGCAACCGAAGCCACCGCTGCGCTGCCGACGCCGCCCCGTCCCAAACCACAGCACTGCGCCAGCCGCGGGTGAGAAAGTCACCTCCGTCCGGAGGATGCCGAAACCGCGGCAGCATCCTCCACAGCAGCGACGAGGTGGGGGCCCGCAGGGCTCTGCCTGCTCGGGAGCTCCCCGTCGCCGCCGAAACCCTCGGACATGGCTTGAGGGTCCCATGGGCTTCTCCAGTACCTTTCCCGTAGGGTTATTTCGTGCCTTCCTCCTTCCCTCCCCTGCCCCTGGGTGCGGCGGTGGCAGCTCTCACCGGTGTCCCCGGTGCAGCCAGCCCAGGACGTCTTTGAGGACGCGTTGGTGGCTGGGAAGGAAGGGGAAGCTCCTGGATCTGCCAGTCTGGTGGGAGGCTCCTTGGTCGGCCCCCTGGAAATCCTCCCGGTAGCTGGAGCCAAGGGCTGGGACTCCCTGAGGGCACTGACTGCATGGGGTAGAATCCTAGAATCACAGAAGGGCTTGGGTGGGAAGGGACCTTGGCTGGGATTAGTCCCCTGGGCAGGGACACCTCCCACCAGACCAGGCTGCTCCAAGCCCCGTCCAACCTGGCCTTGAACCCCTCCAGGGATGGGGCAGCCACAGCTTCTCTGGGCCACCTGGACACCTGGATGCGCGCCCATGTCTTCCCCTTCTGGGCAATTTTATGGCAGCAGCAACGTGTCAGGGCTGATGCTATCAGATGTTCCTCCTCTGCGTGGCACAAGTTGGTTTTAGAGTCTGTGGTACCAAACTCGTCCCCTGTTGTCCATCCCGGGGAGGCATCCGGGCTGCTCCCAAACACGGCAGGGCTTTCCATCCCTTCCCGGGGAGGATCCCTGGCTTCCTTGGCTTAACACCCATCTGCTGGCTTCTCCCGGTGCTTTGGGCTGTTCTTGGTGCCTTCATCCTTCTAGTAGTGGGTGGCTAAAGGCAGCCAGCCTTGGAGGATCCTGGGGGATCCCCCAGCTCGGCCAAGCTCCCCCGGGACCTCCAGCTTGTCCTCATTGTCCCCCGATGATGCAACGGGGATGCTCAAAGCCTTTGGGTTGTGCCCAGTTGGCCGGGATCTCTGTGCCTGGAATTCACCAGGCTCCCGTGGCCGAGGGGAGCCGTCCCCGCTGAGGGATGCCCTGCGGCTCCGCGGCGAGGGCGGCAGGGTCTGCGTGGAGAGAGGCCGGCGTTTCCCTGTCTGTTGAGCAGGGTTTGTACTAGCAAAAAAAAAAAAAAAAAAAAAAAAAAGCGCGGCGCACTCAACGAGCATAAAAGATTAATGAGAATCAAACCCATCAGTGTCTCGTCTCCGCTAAATTACAGTTACAAGGATCATCGTAGCTCATCCATGTATTGTGTAACGGAACCGATTGCCGGCCGCGGACGGGGGCGCGCGGCGCGGCGTGAAATGCGAAGTGCTCGGGCGTGCGGCCGTAACGCGTTCTCAGTATCGGCGGAGGAGAGGCGCGTCCGAGGAGAGGCCGGGAGCGGAAAGCGGGGGCACCGGAGTTCCCCCATCAATATTTCATCGGGGCGGCGATAGCTTCCAGGGAGAAGACACATGAAGTCAGCATGTTTCTCGCGACCTGTTTTCTGCCCTCCGGGTAGCGTGCTTTTTCTAGCGTGAAAACGATGAGCTTGCACATCTCCGCGCCGTTCCTTCTCTCCCTTCCCCCTAAGTCTTGCCAGGGCGGGCGCAAAATCCTTTGGTATTTGATCCGGGGCTCCGGATGGCTGGGGTTCAGCTCCTGGTAATGCAGGGTGCTAAATCCTGGGGTGGGGGTGGGCTTCGGGGTGGGCTTTGGGCTGAGCCAGAGCCCTGGTAAAATACCGCGGCTTTATCGCAGGAGGAGTTTTTTACCCCCGGCTGGAAGCAAATGTACGACCAGGCGGTGGCACAGCCAGATCCTGGCTCTTGGGGGATCTGCCGGGGCCAGGTACGAGGCCTTATCCCAGCTGGATTAATTTGCGAGCTGGCACAGCTGGGTTCCTGTATGGATTACAGCCGCTGGCATCCCGGGAAATTGCTCCTGGCTTAGAGAGCGAAGCAAGAGAAAAAAAAAAAGAATAAAAGCCCCGGAGCGGTAAAGCAGCAGCGTGGAGGAGCGGGCCGGGCTGCGGAGCCGTGGGTCGGGGAGATGGGCAGGAGCCCGCCGGCAATTAAGGAGCGGCACCTTCACGAGGCGACGGCTCCGTGACCGCGGGCAGTAGCTAATTTGCACCGCGCGGCTCCAGGGACCCTGTCGCCGGGGGCCGGGGGGGGGAAAGATGCAGCCGGGAGGCAGATGCAGCTCCCGACCATATGCTCTGCGAATAGCGGCAGCGCTTAAGTGCTTGGTGTTATTGATGCCGTGTAAGTAATAAGCCCTGAAGATCGGGCTGTGCTAAAATACTTCCCAAACAACTTGCATTTAAGTGTTGTAATTCTTCCGAGCCAGCAGAAGTGCCTGGTGTTTTGACACTGATGCTCTGAGGAGGATCCAGGCACCTGCCAACTTGCGTTTAGGAGGACGAGGCTCCAGCCGGGGCTTCCCACGCTGCTCTCTGGGAGCTGCTCTGCTCCGAGAGGCTTCGGCACCTCCCGCGCCCGCCGTTCTCCGGCCTTACGAGCAGGAACGGGCAAACCCGGCTTCCCGGGGCGGCGGGGTCTGACGCCGCGCTCGGGCCGTGGCCAATGTCTCTCAGGCGGCCGGGCGAGCGCGAAATCGCCGACGGGAGACAATGAAGCTCTGACCTTTCGATCTCATCGGGAAGCTACCGCGAATCCGCTATTGATGGTTAAATTGCACTAAATTAGAGGGGAGCTGTGCAATTCCGCCACGTTGCTGAACTGTGCAATTAACGGCCTGCCTAGCAACAGCACCCTTGTGCCTCGGGAAACTTAAGCCCGTGATTTTAGGTATGTGGTGAACCCGCCCCTGCGAAGGCTTAATTTTATTTTTTTCCCAGCGGCGTGTGGCTTTCGGAGCCTCTGCTGGGAGGCAGCCGGAGCCGTCCCCGCCGGCAGCACGGAGGTTGAGTTCGGTACCCGGCATCACCTCGGATCCTGCCCTGTGACCAGCGGGATTGTCCCTTGGTCCGTCGGGATAACCGAGGGGATGCTGTGGGGCACACGTTGGCACAAGGGCACAGTCACAGAGCTGGCATCGCCTTTGCTGCGGCCGGCGTGTGGGGTACCCCCCCACCCAGCCCCAGCTCCCCGGGGTGGTGAAGGGGTACCAGCAGCTCCGTCACCCGCCGCGGCGTCGGGCTGGATCAGGAGGGGGGAATCTCCCGTGCCGAGAGCCGACCTGGGCTCACATCCTCGCTCCTGCGCTCGCCTTGTTTCCAGCCGCTTGCAGCGGAGCGCGGCTGCCGCCCGCTTTGCGCCTGCGGGTCAGGGCTCCGCTTTTATACCTGCAGCCGGGAGCGCGGCACAGGCATCCCTCTCCTCAGAGGAGGCCGGGGGGGGGGAATTGCTGGAGCGCGGAGCTCGGTGCCTCCCCCAGCCCCCCCTCCTTGCGTCGCCCGAGCGTTTCAGCTGCGTCAACACCTCCCTCCACGCCCCTCTCCCAGCGCCGCGCGATGCTCTCCCGACTCGGAGTAATCATGAATATTCCCCCCGCCATTCGCACCGGCTGCCGGAGGAGCTCTATTTAGTCGCGAGACATTTGAAGACGTGCGGCAAGGGAATGGCGCATGTCCCCCCCCGCTGGCACCCGCAGCCCACCCAGCTCCGTCGCCTGCGGGCGGGCTGCGGGGAGGGGACGCTCCAGCACATATTCATGGACCTTGGCTGGCACCGGGTGTCCATGGGGACTGCGAGGGACGCGGCACTCCTGTTCCCACCCCCCCAGGCTGGAAAGGGCGAAGCTTCCCCCCGGCACCCCGCTCCTTCTGGTGCGGCCCCCAGCCCGCTCTCGCCTCTGGGCAGGTTTCGCTGGTGCCCGGCTGTGGCAGGAGCGCGCGGGTGGCTGTCACCGCCCCGGCGCGTTGTAGCTGAGCGGCTCCTGCCTTGGCACCCCCTGGTGCAAGGGGCAAAGCTGCTGGGCCCCTCGGAAACAAGCTTCCCTGAGGCCACCCCGAGCAGCGGGGACAGACGGATGGACGGGGACGGTGGGATGCGATGGTGGGACGTGGTGCAGCTCCACCAACGACACTAATCTGAGTGTGCGGTGACACGCCGGAGGGACGGGATGTCACCCAGAGGGACCCCGACAGGCTGGAGCAGTGGGTCCCTGTGACCCCCGTGGGGTCCAACCAGGCCCAGTGCAGGGTCCTGCCCCGGGGTGGGGGCAGCCCCCGGTGCCAGCCCAGGCTGGGGATGGAGGGATGGGGAGCAGCCCGGAGAGAAGGGCTTGGGGGTGCTGGGGGGGGAAAAGCCGGCCATGAGCCGGCACCGTGCGCTGGCAGCCCAGAACCCCCCCGCGGCCTGGGCTGATCCCCAGCAGCGTGGGCAGGGGGGCGAGGGGGGGGATTCTGCCCCTCTGCTCCGCTCGGGGAGACCCCCCTGCAGCGCTGCCTCCAGCTCCGGGGCCTCAGCACAGGAGAGACACGGAGCTGTTGGAGCGGGGCCAGAGGAGGCCCCGGAGATGCTGGGAGGGCTGGAGCCCCTCTGCCGTGGGGACAGGCTGAGAGAGCTGGGGGGGTCAGCCTGGAGAAGAGAAGGCTCCGGGGAGACCTTCCAGCCCCTGCCAGTCCCTAAAGGGGCTCCAGGAAAGCTGGGGAGGGACTCTGGATGAGGGAGGGGAGCCGTGGGACGAGGGGGAAGGGTTTTACACTGACAGAGGGGAGACTGAGATGAGACCTTGGGAAGAAATTGTTTGCTGTGAGGGGGGTGAGCCCCTGGCCCAGGGTGCCCAGAGAAGCTGTGGCTGCCCCATCCCTGGAGGGGTTCAAGGCCAGGTTGGACGGGGCTTGGAGCAACGTGGGCTGGTGGGAGGTGTCCCTGCCCCGGGCAGGGGGTGGCACTGGGTGGCCTTTAAGGTCCCTTCAACCCAAACCCTTCTGTGATTACATGATTCTGTTCAACCCCCCTTCGGCATTTCCTATCCCAACCCTGTGCTGCAGGGTCCGAGGATGGACCGGCCGGGGTGGTGACGGTGATGGGGACAGTGACAGCTCAAGATGTCCTCTCTCCCGAGCCCCGTGGAGAGTACAGCAGCTCCATCCTTAAAAGCTTTCTGCCTCTCGCCCGGCCCGGCCGCTGCTGTCCTAGTTTTCTCCGGCTGCTATTCTTCCCCTCCGTCACGTGCGGGTTGGGCACGGTGCGCTCCAGCACAGCTTCAGCTTCTGCGGGCGGCTCCGAGCTCTCCCAGGGCTTCCAACGCCTCCCTCAAACTCGCACCCGGGGCTGCCGGTGCTGCGCGGGGCCACGCTTCGTACGCTGGAGGATTAGCAGGAATTCAATTCCCCGGGAGCTGGGATGCGGTCAGAAGGGGATGCACGTGCGTCCCCTGCCAGGCTCCGAAAGGACACGCGACCTCCAAGCCGGGGCAGCGGGGTGCGTGGAGTGACAGCCCCGTCACACATCCCTCGGGATTTGCAGTTGTCAGAAATTGGAGTTAATGGTGTCAAAAGGGTGGAGGTTTTTCCTTAAGTCCTGAAATGGCTGCCGGTGCCCGAGGCGGCGAGCCTGCCAGCAGCCGCTGGCTCTTTCCCTCTGAGCAGAGCCCATCACCGTCCCCTCGGGGACGGTTTTAGGGCCGGGCTGAAAGGAGGCAGAAGCTTCCCCCGGCTTTGCCAGCTCCCGCAGCCAAGATTTGGGTCCGAGTCGTCCCCATTCTGAGACCGCCGACCCCGTTTTCCTGCCCCTGGTGAGCGAATCAGCCAAAATCTGCCGCGCGACCCCTAGCTTGGTGCCCGTCGGTGCGCGGTGCCCGCGTGTGCGGCGGGGTTTCAACCTGCTGAGCCTCCCGTTCCCGCTGCCGGCCGCTCTGTCCCCGACTGCTGCCGCGGCATCACCCCCCTCCCCCCCAACACCTCCATCCACCCGTAACGGAGCTTTGACATTATTTTCCACCCAAAAGCAATTTATCACCCCAAAATCTCACGGGAAAGCGATTCGACGTGCTGATTGTCCCAGCCGGCACAAGTGCCGGTGGCTGGCTGTGCCCCGGGAGGGATTCCGCCCCGCAGCCCCTGTTGGGGAGGGAAGGACGGACACCCCCAGCCCGGGTGAGGGGGGTGAGCCCCTGGCCCAGGTTGCCCAGAGAAGCTGTGGCTGCCCCATCCCTGGAGGGGTTCAAGGCCAGGTTGGATGGGGCTTGGAGCACCCTGGGCTGGTGGGAGGTGTCCCTGCCCAGGGCCTTAGATGGCCTTTAAATGTCCCTTCCAACCCAAACTACTCCAATTCTACGATTCTACCCCCAAAATTCCCCGCCCAGCAGGACGTTGCCTCGTCCGCCCTGACCGAGCCTTGCTGCCACTTTGCAGGCGTTCATCGGGCATCGGGCATTATTCTGCAGAAATCCAAATGAAATAGAGGGATTTCTCCTTTTTTTTTTGGACAAAAAGCACACCTGGGGAAGACACACGAGCTGCGGGTGGACTAAAGCTGGTGATGGGAGGAAGAACGCTGCGAAATGGCCTCAAGTAGCGCCGGGGGAGGCTTAGAGCAGATATTAGGAAAAATTCCTTCCCGAACAGAGTTGTCAAGCCTTGGACCAGGCTGCCCAGGGAAGTGGTGGAGTCGCCATCCCTGGAGGGATTTAAAAGCCGTGTGGATGTGCTGAGGGACATGGTTGAGCGGTGACTTGGCAGGGCTGGGTTAACGGTTGGACTCGATGAGCTTAAAGGTCTTTTCCAGCCTCAACGATTCTGTAATTCCATGAAAACAAACGCCTCGTCTCCTCTTTAACCCTGGAAAGCCTGGCAGGCTCTGGGGGATGCTCCTGCCCACCCTTGTCCGTGCTCGGGGCTGCCCCGTGGGTCACTGGTGCATCTCCAGCACGTGATGGTGCATCCCGCGAAGGCGCCGGATCGGCATTTCCAGGGCTCTGGGCTGGGAGACGTTCAGAGCATCTCGCGCTGGGCTGCTTTACTGGCGCTCCCTGGGCTCCGCCGGGCTGTCGGGGGAAGGCAGGTTCGTTTAAAATAGAATTCAGACATTGCGATCGCGGTCTTGTTAAAATTTAAAAAAAAAAAAAAAAAAACAAACCAAAAAAAAAACCCCAACAAACCACAAAAACCCCCTTCTGAAATTACAGAGT
Source organism: Alca torda (assembly GCA_008658365.1). NCBI lineage: Eukaryota > Metazoa > Chordata > Aves > Charadriiformes > Alcidae > Alca > Alca torda. Next base: position 1,077,389 of record CM018076.1, read on the forward strand.
ATTTTCATACATCTCAATTTCCTCATTAGCGGCGACATTATCTCCCCGTCCGCGGAGAGGTGGCTCTTTGTGCGCGTTGCCAAAGCGCCGCCGGTTAATGAATTCCCCGTGGACGCGTAACGTCCTGCTCGGGTGATTTCCCCGATTAGTTCCCGGGAAAGGGCACTGCCTTCCCTGCCGCTGCCTAAGGATGCCGGTTGCCGGGGCAGAGGATACAGCGGAGCCGCAAAACGCCCCTTCAGACGCTCTCGCTCCGGCGCCGAAGCCTGAATTAAGGAGTTATTTCCCCAAAATACTCCTCAGCCAGTAATGTTCCCCCCTTAACGCCGGCGAAACAAAAACTTCCATTGCTGAGAAATGGCTTTTCGCGAGCATCTTGATGGGTTTTATGCCGAGGTTTTCCTTGCGGAAGGGTAATCCCGTTTTTAACGAGGTAATTTATAGTTGCTGATTACGGCCCCGCGCGGTCCTGCGCGAGCAACGCTATCTGCTGGTGACAGGCTCCCGCGGGTCGGGGCTTGAGAGCCAGATATCCAAAGGATGCCTGTAATTAGCCCGAGCGTTTAATTTAATAAAACAAATGACTAAAAACATAAGCGTGCCGTATTCTAAAAGCGTTGCACATAATTACAAATTATCTTAATTCAGCGCCGGCGCCGCCAACTCGGTAATCGCCTCATAAATAACTTTCATTAGCTGATTTCAGCAGCCGTGCTCGGCGCTACCTCCGCGGGTACCGCTGGCGACGGGGGGGCGGTTTTTGGGGGGGATTTGGGGAAGGAGGGGGCTCGGGGGGGCTCGTGGTCCGGTGTCGGGAGCACGGATGCGCGGCGTCGGCCTGCGGGGCCGGTTTGGCCGCGGCACCCGCCGGTGATGCCCCGATGGGCTCAGATTTGGGGCGTTGCGAGGGGATGGGTGGTGCCCCCGCTGCTCCGGGGTGTCCGGAGCATCGCTGGGAGCGTGTCCCCAGCCTGTGCTCTACCAGCGCCCTTCCCAAAAAGGCCTGTTTCTCCCCCACGCCCTGCCGGCCGGTGCTCATCCTCTGATATTTTGTGCCGAAACAGCATCTGCAGCATCGCCTCGCATTTTCGTGCCGGGAGAGAGATGATGGTGATGATGATGATGGCATCGACCGCGCCGTTTCCAATTGTCCTGTGGCTTTTCCGCTGGGCTGGTTTTATTTCCCCGTGGACCGGAGCAGCGGAGGCTTCGCCGCGGCTGCGTGTCACGAGCTTTCTGCTGTCCTCGTCCCCATCCTCGATGCTGCCCGGCCCCCCTTCACCCCCATCGTAGAATCGGAGGGTCGTAGCATCGTAGAATCATAGCATCACGCTGCTCCCGCACAAGCGATGTCCTACTTGACAGGACATTGCAGAGAGGTCGGTGCTGGTCTCTTCTCACAGGTAATTAGCGATAGAACAAGAGGGAATGGGTTAAAGCTGCAGCAGGGGAGGTTTAGGCTGGACATTAGGAAAAAATTCTTCCCAGAAAGAGTGGTCAGACACTGGAACAGGCTGCCCAGGGAGGTGGTGGAGTCACCGTCCCTGAATGTGTTTGAGACTCGTTTAGGTGTGGTGTGGGGGGATGTGGTGTAGGGGAGAACTCTGTAGAGTGGGGCTGATGGCTGGACTCGACGATCCCGAGGGTCTCTTCCAACCTGAGTGATTCCATGATTCTATGATTCTAAGTGCTGCCTTGGAGCGAGCAGGGAGCGAGCAGGGAGCGAGCGTCAGACCCTCAACGAACCCAGCGTGAACCGCTCTGGGGTGCCTCGGGGGGAGCGTGTCCCCACGTCGGATTCGTGATGCCGAAAACCTCGAGCTCCATCCCCGGGGACGAGGAGGATGGTCAGGAGGTGGGAGCGGGGATGCCGTGATGCGGCAATGCCGGCTCGTTCCGGGCAGGATCCGGCTCATCCCTGAGCGGCGGGAGCGCGGCTCCCGAGAGGTTCCTTGTTCAACGTGTAGCACACGCTGACAAGACAAACAACTTTATTAATTTAAGCCGGCTGCTAATGCGATTGCCAGCAGCCGCGCGAGGGAGGGGTGCGGGGGCACGGAGCATCCTCCGCCCGGCGTGGCCGCGGCCGCCCTGGCAGGGAGCTGGCAGGGTCCGCTCCGCTCCCCGAAACCGTGTTCTTGCAGGCGAGGAGCAAAGCCCTGGTGTGGAACCTTCAGGGAATTATGGGCCACAAATAAAATGTGCTTTTCTACCCGTTCTCGAGGAGTTAGAGGCGCTGAGCATGGCAGCGACCGGAGATACGGGCTCCGCTCTGGCGAAGATGTGGTGTTTAGGTGTGGTGTTTAGATGTGGTGTAGGGGAGAACTTTGTAGAGTGGGGTTGATGGTTGGACTCCATGATCCCAAGGGTCTTTTCCAACCTAAATGATTCTATGATTCTATGAAGCAATTAGAAGTATGGCGGCTTTGGTCTTGGCTGCGCCCGGGTTTGGTTTTTTGAGCCCAAAAAGGCAGCGGGGATGGTTTCTCGGGGCAGGTGAGAGTTGCTGGTGTTGCATGAGCTGTTTGCCCCGGGGACGCTGCGGCGCTGGCTGCCGAGCACGCAGCGGGACGGGCCGTTCTCGGCCGCCTCCCCCTGGGATGCTGAGAGCCGGAGGGACGAGGCTGGGGACTGCCAGGGCCCCGCGGCAGGGCCCGGGCAGCGCACGCCGGGCGGAAGGCGCTGACTGCAGCCGTGGAAATCCCCGCGGAAAAGGCCGTGTCCTGCTTCCTCTGCTGCTCCGCCAGGCGAGGGGAGCCCTAAGGTGACCCCGTGCGTGTCCTGTGCGTGCCTGGGACGGGCCGTGCCGCGCTGCTGCGGGCAGTGAGGGAGTGATTGAACCAGACAACGATGACCCTCAAGAAATGGGAGGTGACAATGCGGAGGTGACTGAAGAGATGATGGATCAAGCTGATGAGAAGAAAACTGAAGCAGTAAATGCTCTAAGTGAAGGTGAACTTCAGAAGGCTGTCGACCTGTTCACAGATGCTATCAAGCTGAATCCTTGTTTGGCCATCTTGTGCGCCAAGAGGGCAAGCGTTTTTTGTGAAAGCTGCATCCCGAGTGGCACCTACGGGCCCCGGAAGCCCCGCTTTGGGGGGGACGCCACTTCTCGCCGCCACCTTCCCGGTGTTGCCGCTCCTCCGTGCCGTTCCTCGCCACTGCCGCATCGCCGGGACCGGCACCAGCACCCCGGGCACGACGCGGGATGCTCCCCATCGCCGTGGTCCTCCCGCTCTTCACCGCTGCCGCGGGCTGGCCGAGGGAGAGGAGCAGGCAGCGCGTGGCAGCAGGCAGAAGGTTTAAATTAGGGCCTCTAACGTGATTAACGGGCGCCTTCAGGCTTGATGGAGACGGATGGCTGCTGGCGAGGCTGCGGGAGGGAGCCCAGGCGCGGTGAGCGCGGCCCCAACGCCCCGGGGAGGAGTCGGGAGCAGCAAGCGCCGGCAGCACCATCAATACCGTGGCTGGTATTGACAGGTTTTATGGGAGAGGCGGAGGATGGATACGGGATAAGGCAGGAAAAGACAGGATGGAGGAGCCTTTCCCCCTCCCGGCAGCCTCTCCGCAGGCTGGGTTGCTCTCCTGCCCTGGGCTGGTTTCGGGAAGGAGATTGGAAGATGCGGAAAACTTGCTCCGTGCTGGCTGGGGTTGAGCCTGGACCTGTGTCCGGCTGCAGACCCGGCTCCTTGTTGAGGATGATGGTGGAGAAAGGCCTTCGCTGCCCCTGTGCGGTGTGACTGGGGCTGGGCTGGCCGTGCCACCGAAGAACTGGCCGTCCCCCGCCTTCCCGGGCTGGCTGTGGGCGTGCTGAGCCGCTCGGCCGCCGGGGAAGGAGAAGCAGAAGAGCTTTTCCGGAGCGGGAGGACTCAGCGCGGCTGCGGCGGAGAGTCGTGTTGGGAAGCGAGGAAGGTCGGCATCGAGCTCGGCCCGGCCGGAGTCACCGCCACCGTGCAAAGTCCCCGCTCCTGAGGGGACAGCATCGTCCCCGCAGTGCCGGTCGCGGTGCCGGTGCCGGGCCGGGGGGCCGGGGGGGAGAGGGCTCCTTGCGAGCCCTCTCAGTGCACATTGATAAAATGCAAATCGCGTTAAAATGGTCGTCTTCCAATTACGAGGCTCCGGCAGGGAGCCTGTTTTGATAATGAAAGCGATTAAAATGGGGGCCTCTCGCTCTTGTTGGAGTACAGATGCTCAGCTCAGGAGTTGTTTGTTTTTCTCTCTTTAATTGGACCCCGCTAACGATGTTGGAGTAATTCCAAGGCCTGAGATGCTCGGATACCCGCCCAAGGGCTTGACAGGGTTTGGGGAAACCCTTTCCCCCCCGGGGGTGATTCAGCCGCGGTGCTCGCTCCCGGGGGCATCGTCCCCCGGCTGCGGCACGGTTTGTGCCGGGAGCACCGCGCCGGCGCTGCCGCCCCCCTGCCTCACCGCGCTCCCCACCGCCGGCGACTCCCCGGCTGCCCTGCCTGTCCCCGTGCCGCGGCACCCCCGGGCGACGCTGCTTTGGGCCCAGCTGGCCCAAAAGGACGGCTCCGATGGGGGCAAGGTGACCTTGGGATGGGGCGAGCACCCGTATCGCGTCTGGCCGGGGCTTTTGGAGCTGCCTGCTCTGCCGGCGCAGGCAGGAGATGTGGAAGGAGGTGGGAGCCATGCTGCGGGATAACGGGCTTCCAGGGAAAGCTTCTTCCTGACCCCCATTACTTCAGAGCCGTCCCTTTGTGTGGGGATCAGAGAGCTGCTGGGGCGGCCGCGGGCGTTAATCCTCTTAGGGCTGTAATGCCGGCCGGCCTCGGTAGAGTCACAGAATCACGGAATTGCCTGGTTTGGAAGGGACCTTTCGGATCGTCGAGTCCAACCATCAACCTCACACTGACAAAACCACCACTAACCCACGTCCCTCACGTCTGCCCGGCTTTGAAATCCCTCCAGGGATGGCGACTGGGAGGTGACGCTGGGGTGGTGACACTCCAGGGAGGTGACGCTGCCCCTCTGCTCCGCTCGGGGAGACCCCACCTGGAGCGCTGTGTCCAGCTTTGGAGTCCCCAACATAAGGAGGACACGGAGCTGTCGGAGCGGGGCCAGAGGAGGCCCCGGAGATGCTGGGAGGGCTGGAGCCCCTCTGCCGTGGGGACAGGCTGAGAGAGCTGGGGGGGGGTCAGTCCGGAGAAGAGAAGGCTCCGGGGAGACCTTCCAGCCCCTGCCAGTCCCTAAAGGGGCTCCAGGAAAGCTGGGGAGGGACTCTGGATGAGGGAGGGGAGCCGTGGGACGAGGGGGAAGGGTTTTACACTGACAGAGGGGAGACTGAGATGAGACCTTGGGAAGAAATTGTTTGCTGTGAGGGGGGTGAGCCCCTGGCCCAGGTTGCCCAGAGAAGCTGTGGCTGCCCCATCCCTGGAGGGGTTCAAGGCCAGGTTGGACGGGGCTTGGAGCAACGTGGGCTGGTGGGAGGTGTCCCTGCCCAGGGCAGGGGGTGGCACTGGGTGGCCTTTAAGGTCCCTTCCAACCCAAACCATTCCATGATTCCATAATTCCATGATTCTGTGGTTCCCTGGACAGCCTGTTCTAACCCTTTCAGCGTAAATATTGAAGTAGCTGGAGGAGCTGCCACCGAGACGCTCGGATCTTCCCTCCCCGGGAGCAGCTGGGTGAGAGCTGCTCTCCCAGCCTGCCGGGACGTGCCGGATCTGCCCCTACCCCTCAAACTCATTAGCTCCTCAAACTCGTTAATCCTTGGCCGCTGCCACAAATGACTCCGCTGCCGGTCCGGTCCATCCCGCCGCATCGCTGTGGCTGAGGATACACCCAGGTGGGGCTGGGGACCTGTGGGACCCCCCAGGGCTGAGCGGGGGCTGGCGGCACGGCACGGCACGGCACGGCACGGCACGGCACGGCACGGCACGGCAGGGCTGGCTGCAGCCCTTCCCTCTCTCAGCCACCCCGCGGTCGCTCCGTAGGGTCTCTGGACACCCCCTCTCTCCCTTAGTGCCGTTTAAACCCCCTTCCCTTTATCCCTGGAGCGGTTCGGGGGCGCGCGGTGCCTTCCTACCAGGTGTCCGCTGTGAAGCCGGGGCTCTGCAGGCAGCCGGGGAGCGGGGAACGCTCCCGCGGGAGAGCGCAGGGAGCACCGGAGACGCGGAAAACACACTTCACGCTCCGCAGCCGGGAATCGGCACCTGGGGCCGCCCGAGCAGAGATGCTGCTTATTTCTCCGCGGCGCCGGGAGCCCCTCGTCCTTCTTTCCTCGCCGCAGCACGTGCCTTGCGATCCTCAGGGATGTTCCGTTCCTGTAGCTGTTTCTGCTCCTGGTGTCATCCCTTTCCTCACAGCAGCGCTTCCCGGCTCCTGGGACGGAGCCCTGCACGAGCCGATGCCGTTTGTACGAACGTGGCCCACGTGCGTGCCGATGAACCCGCCGCCTGCCTTGCCAGCTTTGCCGAGTGGGGCTTCCATGCGCTACGGAGGCTTGGAGATGGGAAAAAGCCTGTCCCCGAACGCTCGGCAGCCGCTGGCTCCTCGCTGAGCCCTGCGCTGGGGGGTCCCTGCCCCACCGCCACGGAGCACGCCGCCGCGGTGGCCCTCCCCGATGGATTTCCCACGTGGCACATCCCCTGGCGAGCCCGGTGTGATGGGTTCAGCCCAGGATGGAAACCGCAGGCGTGACACTGCTAACGAACCGTCTCCCCTGGCCCTCCATTAACGAACCGTCTCCCCTGGCCCTCCATTAACGAACCGTCTCCCCATCCCTCCCTCGCCTTCGCCCTCCCGGTGCTGGGGGGAGCAGGACCTGGCACCGCAGCCCCGGTCCCCCTCACCACCGAGCCCCCCGTTTGCTCCGGGTCGGATCCTTCCCCCGGAGCCCCCGGCTTCTGAACGGGGCAGGTTTCCCCCCCCCAGCCCCCGGCGTCCCTCGGGGGTGCTGTGTCCCTGAGGAGCCCCGGGGACGCCGGGCACGCTGCCGGCACCGCTCTCGGTGGCAGCTGGTGATGTCTCCCCCTCGCCTCGCCGGTTTGAAGGGCTCATTCTGGCGTGTCGCTTGGAGTTGATTTGCTATGCTAATTGCTTTACAAATAATAAGCTTCCCTAATTGCGCTGGCGGGGAAGGGGGGAGCTCTCCCCACCTGCGGTCCCGCGGCGCTGCGGGTCCCCTCGGCTCCTTGGGGGTCGCGCCGTGAGCGCTGGCCCCCGCAGCATCCCACGCCGGCATCCTTGGAACCCCAACATCCTGCGTATGCGGAGCTGGGACCCCTTGGCTCATCCCCGGGGGGGCGGTCCGGGCTGTTCCCCCCGGCTCTGCCAGCACCCCGGCACCTCTGGGGTTTTGGGAGGTGCTGCCGGCACTCTGGGCCGCATCTCACCGGCCGGGATCTCGGAGCGTTCCCAGCATTTGCACCCACATCCATCGTCGTCCCCGTCCCCTGTCCCTGGCAGGGGGGCCAGGGGCTGGCAGCGGGACCCCCGGCTGCGGGGAACCGGGGGCACTCGGTGTTTAACCCCCCCCCCGCGATGGCAGGATGCAAACCTTCGCGGCAGATCCGGGCTGCCGCTCTCCTGAAAATAGGCTTTAATTGGCTGCTGTGCGGCGTAACGATGTTAATTTGACGGGAGAGCTGCAGCTCACCCGGCCGTTGGGTGGTTAATGCCGCGCGGGGGTTAGTTAAGGAGGAGGGAGGTTGGGGGGGGGCGCAGCCAGCGCCACCCCCGGGGTCAGCACCCGCTTTCGAGATGCTCCGTCTTTCATTTTAAACCAAAAAAACGGCTCCTTTCCCCGGGCCGCCCGTGTCCGCTGGCAGCCTGTGAGGAAGCCGCACGTTCCCATCGATTTCGGGATTGAAATCCCCGTCTCCGCATCCCCCGGGGGTGGGGGGGGTGGGGAAGAAGCATCCTGCCCCTCCCTTCCTCCAGCATCTCGCCGAAGATGAAGCCCCGCATTGACTTTCTGGCTAATAACCCAACTTCCTCGCTGCACACCTTTAATCGAATGAGGCTAATGGGCTCGGGGTTTGATTTGTCCTTAATTATTTTTTGAGTGGCTGGTTGGTGGCTGATGGTGGCTGATGACTCTCCCCCGGCAGCCGGGGAGAGCCGGGGCCGGCGTTTCGGCGTCGGCGGAGCTGTGCCGTCGCTCTCCCCCATCCCGCACCCCGGGATGTCTGGGGATGTCACTTCCCCGTTAAATGCCGCATCCGGGAAGGCGGCACGGGGAGGGGGGGATGCTGCTGCTGCGGTTCCAGCTCTCGGCTTGAAAAGCAGCTTAAAAAAAAAAAAAAGGCAATATCTTTCTGGGTGTCTCTAATTGCTGGATGTTTGACGGTCGTAGAATTTAGTTAACATCCTTGCTGTTATATTGATTTTTAATGTTTATTTGCAAAACCTCAAACGTGTGTCCAAATTCTTGAACGGCTTCCCAGAACGATCCGTGGGGCCGCTTCCCCCTCCGCTCTGAAATGCCATTTTTACGGGCCGGCAAAACGGTGTTTAATGGTGGCTGACACGGCCGCGGTTACGGGCGATATGTATTGGCCACTTAAACCTTTCTATTATCCCACTCCTGGCACAGCCCGGCGCCTTTTCCTTGTGCTGGGAATTACAGGAGGCTTTGCATTTTTCATCAGCGTCACGACGACGCGGCCTTGGCGAGGACTCAGCCCCCACCTCTCTGGGGTCCCGGCACGGCGACTGCGCCGGCGGTGGGTCCCCTTTTTGGGGTGGTCCCATGTGGCTGCCGACCCGTGAGATGCTCCGAGGTCGCTGCTGGGGTTTTTTTAAGGCGAAGGTTTGCTTTTGTGCCGTGCCGGGGAGAGTGGCCGCCGCCGCCGCCGCCGCGCGCAGAAGAGGCTTTTAGGCGCTTGGAGGCTGCCCCCAGGGCAGGCGTTTCCCCCCTGCCCCGTAGTGCAGCTGCGGGGGCTCGCGCCGGCCGGGAGAATCCCTGCCTGCGCCGTGCCGGGACCCACGGCTGCACCGTGCCAGCACCGCGCCAGGACCCACGGCTGCACTGCGCCAACACTGTGCCGGGACCCACGGCTGCACCGCACCAGCACCGTGCCAGGACCCACAGCTACACTGTGCCAGCGCTGTGCCGGGACCCACGGCTGCACCGCACCAACACTGTGCCAGGACCCACGGCTGCACCGTGCCAGCCCTGTACAGGGACCCATGGCTGTGCCACACTAGCACCATGCCAGGACCCACGGCTGCACCGTGCCAGCATTGTCCCGGGACCCACGGCTGCAGCACGTGAGCCCCATGCCAGGACCCACAGCTGCATCCTGCTGGTGCCATGCGGGGACCCGTGATTGCATCACACCAGTGCTGCGCTGGTACCCACGGCTGCACCGCGCCAGCACCGTGCCAAACCCCGCGGCTGCACCGCGGCAGCACCGTGCCAAACCCCGCGGCTGCACCGCGGCAGCACCGTGCCAAACCCCGCGGCTGCACCGCGCCAGCACCGTGCCAAACCCCGCGGCTGCACCGCGCCAGCACCGTGCCAAACCCCGCGGCTGCACCGCGGCAGCACCGTGCCAAACCCCGCGGCTGCACCGCACCAGCACCGTGCCAAACCCCATGGCTGCACCGCGCCAGCACCGTGCCAAACCCCGCGGCTGCATTGCACCAGCACCGTGCCAAACCCCGCGGCTGCACCGCACCAGCACCGTGCCAAACCCCGCCGCTGCACCGCGCCAGCACCGTGCCAAACCCCGCGGCTGCATTGCACCAGCACCGTGCCAAACCCCGCCGCTGCACCGCGCCAGCACCGTGCCAAACCCCGCGGCTGCACCGCACCAGCACCGTGCCAAACCCCATGGCTGCACCGCGCCAGCACCGTGCCAAACCCCGCGGCTGCACCGCGCCAGCACCGTGCCAAACCCCGCGGCTGCATTGCACCAGCACCGTGCCAAACCCCGCCGCTGCACCGCGCCAGCACCGTGCCAAACCCCGCCGCTGCACCGCGCCAGCACCGTGCCAAACCCCGCGGCTGCACCGCGCCAGCACCGTGCCAAACCCCGCGGCTGCATTGCACCAGCACCGTGCCAAACCCCGCGGCTGCACCGCGCCAGCACCGTGCCAAACCCCACGGCTGCACCGCGCCAGCACCGTGCCAAACCCCACGGCTGCACTGCACCAGCACCGTGCCAAACCCCGCGGCTGCACCGCGCCAGCACCGTGCCAAACCCCGCGGCTGCACCGCGCCAGCACCGTGCCAAACCCCGCCGCTGCATTGCACCAGCACCGTGCCAAACCCCGCCGCTGCACCGCGCCAGCACCGTGCCAAACCCCGCGGCTGCACCGCGCCAGCACCGTGCCAAACCCCGCCGCTGCATTGCACCAGCACCGTGCCAAACCCCGCCGCTGCACCGCGCCAGCACCGTGCCAAACCCCGCGGCTGCACCGCGCCAGCACCGTGCCAAACCCCGCCGCTGCACTGCACCAGCACCGTGCCAAACCCCGCCGCTGCACCGCGCCAGCACCGTGCCAAACCCCGCGGCTGCACCGCGCCAGCACCGTGCCAAACCCCGCCGCTGCACTGCACCAGCACCGTGCCAAACCCCGTGGCTGCACTGCACCAGCACTGTGCCAAACCCCGCGGCTGCACTGCACCAGCACCGTGCCAAACCCCGCGGCTGCACCGCGCCAGCACCGTGCCAAACCCCGCGGCTGCACCGCGCCAGCGCCATGCCAAACCCCGCGGCTGCACTGCACCAGCACCGTGCCAAGCCCCACGGCTGCACTGCGGCAGTGCTGTGCTGGGATCCCAGGCTGCACCGTGCCAGACCCATGCCAGAATCCATGGTTGCACCGTTCTAGCCCCATGCAGGGACCCGAAGCCGCACCGTGCGAGCCCCGTGCCGGGTGGGATGGAGGGTACATCCCGTGGGAGCTGTGAAAGCAAAGCCTGGGCATCTCTGTGAGCAGCTCCTGCTCCCTCCTCATGCGCAGCCTGCCCGGCCGCTCGCTGGTCCCTGCTCTGCCGAGGTGATTGCCGCCGGCATCCGAGCCCCCGGCACTGCACTGTGGGCCGGGTGATGCTGGGGCTACCCAGGGCTTTGCCACTTGCTCCCGCCATCCCCCTTCCCGTGCTCCAGCGCGGCGCGGGACGGGATTAGGGACTTAACAGCCTGTGCCAGATAGACACTTAAACAAGCAATAAATTTGGAGTTCGTTAGTGAGGATTAATTACTGTTTGCACAGGGCTTTGCCTGTGCAGAGCAGCAGACAGGAGCACGGGCGGCGTTATTTATCTTGAAGCTTCGCCGTGACCTTGTCGAGGTCGGGAGAGACTCGTCACCCGCGTCCCATCAGGTCCCACCGCGAGCCTTTGAGCGCAAGTGCTTATTTTGGGGGCTCTCCGGGGCTTTGGGCGGGCTCTCCCAGCAGGGAGCAGGGGCTGGCAGTCGGGAAAGGCACGCTGGCGTTGTGCTCCCCATCGCTTCGGATGCGGTTGGGGAGGGTGGCGGGTGGGTGGCAGCTTCTGCGTGCTCCTCTCTGCCGGCGTACGGCTGGTAGCCGTGACGGCGCGCCGGCCCTCGCCGCCACCGGGCCAGCCGAGGCCCTGCCTGCCGCGGGGGCTGGAGCAGAGCGAGGCAGGGAGCATCCACACGCACCGCGTCGGAGGGCTGAGCCCGCCCCGTCTCTCAGCCCCTTGGCCGAATTCTCCGTCTCCGCGCGGTGATTTTCCAGCGAGGTGACGGCCGTGGTGGTCTGGCACCGCTTCGCAGCACTGGGCTGTGAAACGAGGAGTTGGGCAGCCCTGCTCCGCCGGCTCCGCGGGGCCGGGGCCCTGCCGCAAGGCAACAGGGACAGGGTCGTGGGTGCTGCTGTGGAGATCTGGGGGGACGCCCACGGGAGGATGCCCCCGGTCCATGTCCCAGGGGAGATGCCCATGGTCCAGGGGGAGATGCCCCATGGGAGGATGTCCCCGGTCCATGTCCCAGGGGAGATGCCCATGGTCCAGGGGGAGATGCCCCATGGGAGGATGTCCCTGGTCCATGTCCCAGGGGAAATGCCCATGGTCCAGGGGGAGATGCCCCATGGGAGGATGTCCCCAGTCCATGGGGGGATGCCCCAGGGGAGATGCCCATGGTTCAGGGGGAGATGCCCCATGGGAGGATGCCACTGGTCCGGAGGGAATGCCCCGCGGAGGATGGCCATGGTCCAGGGGAAGATGTCCCATGGGAGGACACCCCTGGACCATGGGGGGATGCTACAGGGGGGATGTGCCCGGTCCACAGGGGGATGCCCCATGGGGGGATGCTCCAGAGGATATGACCCCAGTCCATGGGGGATGCCATGGGGAGGATGCCCCTGTTCCATGGGGGGTTGCCCCATGGGGCGATGCCCTGGGGGGGAAGCCCATGGTCCAGGGGAAGATGTCCCATGGGAAGACACCCCTGGACCATGGGGGGACGCTGCAGGGGGGATGTCCCTGGTCCATAGGGGGATGCCCCATGGGGGGATGCCTCTGGTCCATGAAGGGATTGAGCCAGGGGGATGCCCCTGGTCCAGGGGGAGATGCCCCATGGGAAGATGCCCCTGGTCCATGAAGGGATTGACTCAGGGGGATGCCCTTGGTCCATGGGGGGATGCCCCGGGGGGGGATGCCCCAGGGGGGATGCCCCAGGAGGAGCAGGCATCCTTCCTCCTTCCTCCCTCCCCAGCTCCACTCAGACCCTGCTCCTGGCGCCGCAGGATTTATCACGCGGCTCAACTCCAGCTCTGGCGCAGGGCCGGGAATTTTTCTGGCACCAGCTGAATAATGGAGACGCCTCCGTCCCCGCGCAGCTCACCGGGGAGGGGAGCGGCGTGAATAATGCATCGTCCTGCAGCGTGCCACGGCGCAGCCGGGGAGCCAGCCCCAGCCTTTCCTATGGCAGCACCATCCCAGAGCGCCTGTGCCGGGGCTTCCCTCCGGCCACCCGCCAGCCGTGCCGTCTCCGTGCGCTTTATTTTATATGGGGCGAGGAGAAAGCTCTCTCCCTGGTGGAAAACCGGCTTCGGGGCCGCCTAGCTGGCACTGCATCCCGTGCTGCCCGCCACAGCTCCATGCCAGCATCATCAAACCTTGTCATTAGGTGCCAGGAGGCTTTTCTGTGCCATGAGTGATATCGGGCTGACCCCCGGCGAGTATAAAAGCTCCTTTCCAGATGAAATCCCATCTCCGCTGATCCCGCACCCTGCCAGGCTCGGGACCTGCCCTCGTCCTGCTGGCGAAGGGGTTTTCAGCCATTGCATGAGCAGGAACCTCCTCCAGGGATGGGTTTGGCGCTGGGTGCAGCACCCGGTCACTGCTGTGGGTGGGGATGTCCTCACAGGATCTGGCCTGTTCCCATCATCAGCACTGGCAGGGGCTGCGGCGATGCGGGTGGAGGAGGGAACAGCTCCAAGGAGCAGCCTGGGAATGGCGTCGGGGACAATAAACTCTATCAAAGCCTCATTCATTACAGAAGAACACGGAGCGCGAGTGCTGGCGTGCCTTTGTCCGCTTGCTCCCTCTCCCATCTGATTCCTCTCCTTCATTTCCTGCTGCTTTTGCCTTATCTCCCTCTTTTCAGTGTGGTCCTCCCCGCTTGGCGGGGTGTGCGGGGGGCCGTGCCTCACGACACTGTGACGGCGAGCAGAGTGATGTGCCAAGGGTTGTCCTCCACCAGCGTGAGCTGGGGAGCTCCCAGGGTTGGACTGGGTTGGGTTGAGTTGAGTTCAGTTGGTTTGGGTTGGGTTGAGTTGGTTTGGGTTGAGTTGAGTTGGGTTGGGTTTGGTTGAGTTGAGTTGAGTTGAGTTGGGTTGGGTTGGGTTGGGTTGGGTTGAGTTGAGTTGAGTTGAGTTGGGTTGGGTTGGGTTGGGTTGGGTTGAGTTGAGTTGAGTTGAGTTGGGTTGGGTTGGGTTGAGTTGAGTTGAGTTGGGTTGGGTTGAGTTGAGTTGAGTTGAGTTGGGTTGGGTTGGGTTGGGTTGGCTTCTCCTCCCTCCTTCCTCCCTTTGCATGCGGGCAGGGCCCGAAGGCACCGTAACCGTAATGGTGCCAGTGCAGCCGACCACAAAGCGTGTCCCCAGTCCAGCGCAGCAGGATCTGCTGGGGAAAGCTGTGTCGCTCTCTCCGGGGATGGTGCCGAGCAGCAGCAGCCCCTTGGCACCCCTTTCAAAGCCAGGTCTGTGGTACCGTCACACCGCGTTCTGCGCCCAGGGGTGGTGGTTGCAGAGTTCGGGGCAGGGGCACAAACCCCTTTGAGGGTGGTGGCTCCGAAAACACCGTCTCTGGCCTGGGAATTGCTCAGTCCCCAAAACCTCGTCCCGGGGAGGGTGACCGGGGACGCTGCTGCGCTCCTGCCCCGTGCTCTTGGTCACTCTTGGGGACGGTGACCAGGCAGGAGGGAACCCCCGGGAAAGCCAGGGGTTGGGGACACCGTTCCTGCCCCCCACCCCGTCACTCCCGGGGGGGACATTGCCAGCCTTGGTGGCAGCTCAGTCCCCACCCCGGCTCTTTTCTGGCTCGAATGGAGCCCTGCTGTGCCGTCGGGTGATGCTCTGCCGTGCTGAGTCCGTCGGGATGCTGTGGGGGGCCGGGGGTGGCCCAGGGGGGGCGAGCAGCACCCCGTGCCCTGTGTGGCTTATCTCATACATCCTATATATTATTTATGTAGCTCACCAGGCTCGCTGCTCCATGAGACCTGCCGCGGAGCTCGTGCGGGTGCAGCGCGATGCGGTTCGAGCCCTTCCCAGGCCGCTTCCTGCCCCCGCGTCCTTCCCAAATACCCACTGCCGTTCCCGCTGGAAAACTCCCCTTTTTGCTCAGCCTTTGAAGGGATTTTATCGCCTGCGAGAGGCCCCGAGAGGCCGATGGGCAGCGAGCGGCCAGATGCCCCCCGGTTCCCTTTCCTGGGGGTTTCATCCCGCAAATGCTGTTAATCGCTGGCGGATAACGAGCCTGTCTAACGAACAAGCAGTGCGGGAGGCTCCGTGAGCGGCAGCCGTGTACCCGGCTTCCGCAGCTCGCTTCATTCCAGAGCTTTTTGAGCTTGGTGTTCCCCTCCTGGGGGCTGGGAGGGCGGGTGGTGGGTGCGGGGAGGGGGTGCTGTGCCCGGCATTTTGGGGATCCGAGACCTTTGATGCTGCCCTCCGGCAGCGGAGATCCCCAGGTAGCGCCCACGGGGCTGCGGGCTCCGCTGCTGGGCTGCCTGGCTCCTTGGGGGGGGGACCCTGCCCACCCCCCCCCCCCCCCCCAAAAAAAAAACTCCATCCTTTCCCCTTCCGGAGCTGGCGCTGAAGCTCGGAGGGGATGCTCAGCCCGGCACCGCGAGGTGACCGATGGCACGGGTGGGAGGATGCTCGTGTCACCCCGGGGCTGCGGCGATGCTCGGGGAGCCCACCCTGGGGTGCAGGCGCTGGGGGGCACCCGTGGGAGCGGGCGGGGGGGGGGGGGGCGCTGGGTGCAGCTTTGGGGTGTCTCCTCCCGGGGAGCGGTGGTTTCGGGGGGGTCCCCTGACCTGTGCCCCCCTCTCTGCCCCCGCTGCAGGACAAGAACAGGAAGCTGAGGCCCCTCTATGACATTCCCTACATGTTCGAGGCCCGGGAGTTCCTGCGCAAGAAGCTCATCGGGAAGAAGGTACGGAGGGGACGGGGGCGGGTGACGAGGGGCTGGGTGCTAATGAGGGGCTGGGTGCTAACGAGGGGCCAGGAGCCGGCGCTGCCGGTGGTGCCGCGTCGGTCCTTAGGGATGAGCTGGAGGAACTGGGTGGGGGGGGATGCACCCAAATCTGGAGCATCCTTTGAACCGGCCGCCCCCCCCCGCGAACTGCTGCACCCATTTCCCAGCAGCACCCGGTACCCGCGTCGCCCGATAGTTCCCTTTCTTTCCCCGGAATATTTTTTCTGGGCTGGTTTAAAGCAATTCAGGGGAATGAAGAATATAATGTGCACTTAACTACCCAAGCACATGCTCAGGATGCAATTTTCAAACGCTCATAAAATGGTCAAATAAAATCAATTTCCTTCCTAGCGGGGCTGACTCGCTGCTGCTCATTGAGGACTATTTCCATGCCTAATTGCATCTTTCCATACCGGAGCCCTGTTTATATATTAAAAAAATAAAAAACCAAAACAACAAAAAATTCCCCCCCCCCAAAAAAAACCAAACAAAAAAAAAAGAGTGGAAAAAAAAATAGCAGCTTGCGAGACTTTTCTAATGGGAAGTCTGTCACTTGTCGTAGTCAAAAGCGGCTGCGGGGAGGGGACGTTGCTGGGAATTGCAACGGGAGCTGCGGTCTCCGAAATGGAAACCCAGTCCTGACTGGGAGGGTCCTGGCCCCGTGCTGGGCTGCCGTGTCCGAGCGCTGCCGGCCACCCCGGCGGTCACCGGCGCCCGTTTCCCTCCATCCGCCGTCGCTCCGCGGTGCGGCAGGGTGGGGTTGGCTCTCTCCTACCCCGCCGCGCTTGGCTGTTGCTCAAAACCCCCTTTTTTCTCCCCAAACCTGTTTGCGTTCACGCTGGTGGGCAGGAGCCGAGGGCAACGCCTGGCCGAAGCCACCGGCTCCGGTCACCGAGTCCCCACCGCGGCTGGGGACGGCGCCAGCCCCACCAGAGCCCCCGGGTGCTGCCTGCGCCCGTCCTGCGCCCCCCGTGCCCAGCCCCGCGGTGCTGGGGGACCCGTCCCCCGTGTCACCAACTGTCCCCGAGGCCGGTGGCTGCTCTCTGCGTCCCCTGTGTCCCCACGGCCGCGTCCGGGCGGCGTGGGTCGCCATGCCGGGGAGGAGGGTGAGGGTCCTGCCTTCCTCCTGGGCCCCCCGGCACTGTGCTGGGGCGTGGGGCATCCATGAGCCCATCGGAGGGACGGGCAGGAGCCGCGGGATGGCAGTCGGCAGCAGGAGGAGGGGAGCGGGGACAGCAGCCGGCTGCCACCCTCCCCGTGCCCAAAGTGGCCACTCAGGAGGCAGTGACCCCCAGAAAGAGGAGCCAAAAGCCATCAGGCTGCGAGTGCCACCAGCCTCCGTCTTTAAAGCTCCCCGTAACCTTGCGGCGCGCGCCGGGCTCCTGCCTTCGCCGTTTCGGTAGCCCTGGGAGCCGGGCGCCCGCTCGCCTTTGATGTCGCCTCGTTTGCTTTATAAATATTTCCTTTGTCAGCTCCACGTTTTTCACTTCAGATTAATTTGATTGAGGAAAGCGACGAAAAAATCCTTTCCGTTAATGATCAAAACAGTCCCCGGAGGTTTGGCGGCGCGTCCTGATTTGAAATGACAGCCTTGCGCGGGGTGGCTCGCCCTTGCCTTCTCGCGGCTCGCTGTCAGCATCAATCTTTGCGGCAAAATCCCTCTTTTCCCACCCCCTTTCTTTAATACACTTTTAAAGCCCACCCCGGCGGGGAGCTGGCGACTCCTGGGAGCTGTCTGCCGGCGGGGAGATCAAACCGGGCGGGCTGGCACCGACGCGCGGCGCTGCCGGCGGCATCGGCACGGCTCCGGCTCCGGCTGCCGGAGGGGTGCCCTGCCCACCCCGGGGAGCCCTGCCTGTTTTGGGGACCCCTGCCTGCTCTGGGGTCCTGTGCCCATTCTGGGCACCCCTGCCTGTCCCGGAGATCCCTGTGCATTTTGGGGACCCCTGCCTGTTTTAGGGACCCCTGCCTGTCCTGGGGATCCCTGCCCATTTTGGGGACCCCTGCCTGTTTTAGGGACCCCTGCCTGCCCCAGGGTGCCCTGCCTGTTTTAGGGACCCTGGCCCGTTTTGGGGACCTCTGATTGTTTTGGGGACCCCTGCCTGTCCCGGGGATCCCTGCCCATTTTGGGGACCCCTGCCTGTTTTGGAGACCCCTGCCTGCCCCACGGAGCCCTGCCTGCCCCAGGGATCCCTGCCCATTTTGGGGACCCCTGCCAGCCTGGGGACCCCTGCCTGTTTTGGGGACCCTGGCCCATTTTGGGGACCCCTGCCTGCCCCGGGGACCCCTGCCTGCCCCAGGGATCCCTGCCCATTTTGGGGATCCCTGCCTGTTTTGGAGACCCCTGCCTGCCCCACGGAGCCCTGCCTGCCCCAGGGATCCCTGCCCATTTTGGGGACCCCTGCCTGCCTGGGGACCCCTGCCTGTTTTGGGGACCCTGGCCCATTTTGGGGACCTCTGCCTGTTTTAGGGACCCCTGCCTGCCCCAGGGATCTCTGCCCATTTTGGGGACTCCTGCCCCCCTGGGGGTACCCTGCCCACCCTGGGGTGCCCTGCCTGTTTTGGGGACCCCTGCCTGCCCCAGGGTGCCCTGCCCACCCCGGGGACCCCGGCATGTCCCAGGGGGTCCCCTGCCCATTTTGGGGATCCCTGCCCGTTTTGGGGACCCTCACCTGTTTTAGGGACCCCTGCCCACCCCAGGGAGCCCTGCCACCCTCCGGAGGGTGTCCCTTCCTGCAGAGCCCCAGGGCCGACGGATCTCCTGGATCCTCGGGAGATCTGGATCTGCGGGACCCCCAGGCAGGTCCAACAGGCAGAGCGGTGCCCCCTGCTCCGGCCTCACCCTTGGCGTCCCCGTGGGCTCCGGTGGTCCCTCGAGCTGCTGCCCCACCGCCGAGCACCTTCTGGGCCCTTCTCCTCCCCTCTCCCGCGCGCGGTGATGGGTGATGGGCGCTGCCGTGTCCCCGAGAATCCTGGATGTGGGGACCCAGCGCCCACCCCAGCCTGTCCCCCCGGGTTTGGGGCTCCCCTGCCCGGCTCGGAGCCACCTCCTGCCTTTCCTCTGCCTGGGAAGAGCTGGCACGGCCGGATGGCGTGACAAGCCCCGGGAGGGATCGCCGCTGGCAGCCGCTGCGGCGGAGCGCGATCATCCCCTTCAAGATTGATGAATTGAATATTGGGAATAATTAGGCCAGGATGAGCTTCTGCTCTCACTGCCGGCACTTCATCAGCCGCTTCCTCGGCCGCAAGCACCGCCTGGCTGTGGGGCTCGGCCCCGCCGTGTCCCCTGCCTGCTCCCGGGGCTGCCAGCCCGGCCCAGCGGGGACCCTCCTCGTGGGTGATGTCCCTGTGTCGTGGGGACCCTCCTCGTGGGTGATGTCCCTGCACCCTGGGGACCCTCCTTGTGGGTGCTGACCCTGCACCATGGGGACCGTCCTCATGGGTGATGTCCTTCCACCCTGGGGACCCTCCTTGTGGGTGATGTTCTTGCACAGTGGTGATGTCCTTGCCTCATGGGTGATGTCCCTATACCCTGGGGACTCTCCTTGTGGGTGATGTCCCTGCAAAGTGGTGATGTCCTTGCCTCATGGGTGATGTCCCTGCACCCTGGGGACCCTCCTTGTGGGTGATGTCCCTGTGTCATGGGGACCCTCCTCATGGGTGACGTCCTTCCACCCTGGGGACCCTCCTTGTGGGTGATGTTCTTGCACAGTGGTGATGTCCTTGCCTCATGGGTGATGTCCCTATACCCTGGGGACCCTCCTTGTGGGTGAGGGACTTGCACAGCAGTGACCTTGCCTCGTGGGTGATGTCCCTGCACCCTGGGGACCCTCCTTGTGGGTGCTGACCCTGCACCATGGGGACCGTCCTCATGGGTGATGTCCTTCCACCCTGGGGACCCTCCTTGTGGATGATGTTCTTGCAGAGTGATGATGTCCTTGCCTCATGGGTGATGTCCCTATACCCTGGGGACTCTCCTTGTGGGTGATGTCCCTGCAAAGTGGTGATGTCCTTGCCTCATGGGTGATGTCCCTGCACCCTGGGGACCCTCCTTGTGGGTGATGTCCCTGTGTCATGGGGACCGTCCTCATGGATGATGTCCTTCCACCCTGGGGACCCTCCTTGTGGGTGATGTTCTTGCAGAGTGGTGATGTCCTTGCCTCATGGGTGATGTCCCTATACCCTGGGGACCCTCCTTGTGGGTGAGGGACTTGCACAACGATGATGTCCTTGCCTCGTGGGTGATGTCCTTCCACCCTGGGGACCCTCCTTGTGAGGGATGCCTTTGCACAGCAGTGACCTTGCCTCGGGGGTGCTCTCCCTGCATGGTGGGCATCCTCCTCAGGGCTGCTGTCCCCGCACCCTGGGGACCCTCCTGCTGGGTGCTGGCCTTGCACCGCGGTGACCTTGCCTCCTGGGTGCACGGTGGCAGCTCCGGAGGGCTGGTGTGACACTAGAGGGAGCTGCGCTTTAGGAATTGTGGAGCTGGATGTACCCCCCCACGTCCCACCCCGTCCCACCCCACCCCATCCCACCCCATCCCAAGGGAAGCGGGACCCGCTCCCGGCAGCCCGGCCGCCCCCCGCCAAGGTGACCGCTCACACCCCCATAGCTGTCCCCTGCCCGCCACGGGGTAGCGCGGTCCCTTTGCCATCCCGGAGCAGGTTTGCTTTAGTCCCTGGACACGACACGGGGTTGGAACAAGCCACCCCTCTCGGGCAGGGACCTGCCGGGCTTCGCACACGTGTGTGCAAGACGCTGAGCGTGAGCTGGGAGCTGCTGGTGCGCGGGCTGCGGGGGTGTCAGCAGCCCCAGCTGCCCTGGGCTGGGTGGCTGGGGCTCGGCCATCACCGGGAGGAGGGCAGCCCCTGCCCGGCCCCGGCTGCTCCGGTCCCGGCGTGGGGTGGGATGCGTTTTGCCAGCAAGGACAAAAGTCCTCGGGCTGCGGAGAGATGTGTCCTCAGCTGCCCTCCTCTCCTCGTCCCGCTGCCTCCCGGTGCCTGTGCTCCGGCTGTGCCGCGGGCAGCGTGCCATCCGGTGACGGCGGGGTGCCCTCCGGTGCAGGCAGCGTGCCCTCTGGTGCGGGCAGGGTGCCCTCCAGTGTGGGCAGCGTGCCGTCCGGTGTGGGCAATGTGCCGTCCTGTGCCAGCAGGGTGCCATCTGGTGCGGGCAGGTGCCATGCAGCGCGGACAGGGTGCCCTCCAGTGCAGGCAACATGCCGTCCGGTGTGGGCAGCGTGCCGTCCGGTGCGGGCAGCGTGCCATCTGGCGCAGACAGGGTGCCCTCCAGTGTGGGCAGGATGATGTCCGGTGCGGGCAATGTGCCGTCCTGTGCCAGTAGGATGCCATCCGGTGTGGGCAGGGTGCCGTCCGGTGATGGCAGCGTGTCCTCCGGTGTGGGCAGCGTGCCGTCCGGTGCGGGCACTGTGCCATCCAGCGCGGGCAGGTTGCCCTCCGGTGTGCCCAGGGTGCTGTGAAGGCAGCAGGCCCCGCATTTGGGGTCAGACACCTCAAAAGCACCATCTTGGCACCATGGGATGCCACGATCCCCTCTCGGGTTTGGTGGTCGCCGCCGCCCCTACCAGCTCCAGGCAATTAGTGAAATCAATCGGAAGTGAATGGATCTTGCTGCCGTGTCCCGCTGTGCCACGCTCCTGGCTGCGCGGCGTCTCCGGCGGGACGTCCCTCTCGTTGCCGTGCCCGGCCGGGGAGCCCTCACCGTGGCACCGTGCCCGACCCCGGCTCTGGGCGGGCGGCGAGAGCTGGGGGCAGCGGGACGGGCTCTGCCGGCGCTGATTTTGGGGGTGTTTGCGGGCATTTGAGGGGAGCAGGGGCTCGGGGACCCGGGGACGGCTGCGGTGCCGGATGGTGAGCGTGTCCCACCTCCTGTCCGTCTGTCCTGCCGTCCCTAAGGACTTTCCAGCTCTGGCTACTTACTTCCATGAATCCTGGTTCATGGTTGGCAGAGCCTGAAACCCGGCCCGGCCCCGTTTCTCCCATTTTCCACCTCCTTTTCTGCCTCCTTCCCCGGCCGCTCGCCCCGTTCCCGGCTCTCCAGCCCCGTGGCAGGAACGCTGCGTCCCCGTTACACGCTGCGGCACGAAGCTGCCCGCCGGAGCACGGCTTCCCCCCAGCCCCTGCAGGAGAAAGAAACTGCTGCGATCCCTTCCAGAGATAATTCCCTCTGTCCTCCCCCTGGAGAAAGCACCGAGGGATGAAGAGGGAGAAATAACCCCGCGGCAGCCCCTTCGCTTTTGGCTCGTGCGGCGCTTCCCGCACTGGGAGAGGAGCTGGGCGGCGGGAACCGCATCGGAATTCCCAGGGCGCCGGAGAGAGATGGAATATAATCTATTTTCCCTCTCGCCCTTCCATCAAAGCAGCGCCAAGTTTCTAAAGCTGGGATTTTTACGGCGCGTTGCTTCTCCCTTTAACAGGCCTGATTTGGTTTTTCTTTGACTCTTTTGCCGGTGCCGGCTCCCTGTGCCGCCGCGGCACGTGCCCGCTGCCAGAGCCACCGCGAGGGACCTGCGCCGTCCCGGCAGCCGCGGAATGACCCGGTTGCGGTGGAATTTGCCCGGTGGCATGGGATGAACCGGCTGCTGCGGCCACCGGCGTTGGGCTGCTGTGCCCTGCTATGGATTTGTGTCCCGCGGTGGAATAAATCTCTGGCCGGGGCGGGGACGGCTCCCCCCGCACAGCCGTTGCCCATCGATTTCCGCGCTGGGCACGCACCGCCGTTAAGCAGCTTTTTTTAATTATGCCATCGTGCAGGCAATTGAATCGAGTCTAAATGGGCGCTCTTGGCCCTTTCCTCTAATTAGCTGGGGAGGATTAATCACTCGCATGGAGGGAGATGGCACGAGATAACTCAGGGAAAAATATTCCCCGGGCGCGGAAGCGATGCGGTCCCTTGCTCGGCAGCCGGCGGGGGGGCGGCGGGCGGAGGGATGGCTTTCCCCCGGGTGCCCGAGCACCCATGGGTGCCCGAGTGGCTGCTGCCCCACAGATGTGGGTCTCTGCCATGCACTGGGGTCCTCATGTCCCAGGCACCTCCGCACCCATCCCCTCCGTAAGGTGCCGGTGTTTGGTGCCGCCAAACTCTGGGGACTGTGAGTCTGGGGGGGACACAGGGATCCCAGTGCAGAGGGACGTGGTGCTCCCACGGCACAAGGACCGGCGGTGCCCGGTGTCCCCGGTGTGTGCCGTAGCCAGCCCCTGGATTGTCACAAGGACCAGCAGTGCCTGGTGTCCCCAGTGTGTGCCGTAGCCAGCCCCTGGATTGTCAAAAGGACCGGTGATGCCCAGTGTTTCCGGCGTGTGCCGTAGCCAGTCCCTGGATTAGCACGAGGACCGGCGGTGCCCGGTGTCCCCAGTGTGTGCCGTAGCCAGCCGCTGGATTGGCATTGGGGTGCGATCGTGCCCGGATCGATGGGGAGGTCGATAATTGGAGCCTGATGCCAAGGGATGGGAGGAGGAACATGTCCGAGCCGTGCCCGTGCCTCCTCTTCCCCGCTCCCGGGGCCGAGGGTGGCCTTGCCCTCGCCCTCCGTCCCTGCGCCGCTTTATCCATGTTTAATGCCCAGAGCCGGCGAGCGCCAGCCCAGCCTACCTGGAAAGCAGCAGCCGGGGGCTTTCCTGCGGTTTTCCGGAGCATCCGTCTGTGTCTGGTCGGACGCTCCCCGGGATGCTCCTTTTGGGCTTACCCAAAGCAGCATTCCCGGTGCCAGCACCTCCAGGTGGACCGGAGATCCGGCTGGGAAAAGCAAGGGATGGGGCTCGACCAGGGGAAAACATTTTCCCCTGGAACATCCTCCCTCTCCCCGGAGGAGGGAAGGCTTTTGCGGAGTTTGGCAGGTTTTTGCAGCCTTTGGCAGGTTTTTGCAGCCTTTTGCGTGTTTTTACGCTGATGGGCAATTTTCGCCGCGTGTTACTGGCAGCCTGCAAACTCGGGAGAGCTGGTGGCACGGCGCGGCACGGCACGGCACGGCACGGCACGGCACGGTGGCAGCTGGTCAGGGTGCAGCCGGGGGCGTTTTCGACAGGTCCCACTTTCAGCATCCCGGCACGGCCGGGAGGGATGGGGACGACGCGTGTGAATTTTGGGGAGGATTTTGCTGTTCTGGAGAGCCGGCTGCTCCCCTAGTGCCGAACTGGGGAGGGATCTTCTCCCGCCTGCGTTCCGCTTGGAATAAGCAGCGCGGGCAGATGCGAGCGAGCGGGAGGGGAGATAGTCAGCTCCGGGCGCTGCGGCGGCCTGAAATGGCTCCCTGACAGCAGGGGAGGGTGAAGAGAGCAAAACCGTGATTGTTCCCGGTGTAATGACCTGAAATTCAGGGCTGTTTCCTCCCCGCGCCATCTATTTTTCCTCCTCCCGACGTTTCCTCGGATGGCTCTGCCGACCGCTTCCACTGCCAGGCTGCAGCCCTGAGTTTTTCACATTTTCTGGCAGAAAAAGGTCCCGGCAAGGTCAGTCCCAGCCCGGGGCTGCTGGCGTGGCTCGGCTCGGCCGCTCGGGGCTCGGTGGCCCCCGCTGCTGCCGGGGCTGGCAGGGAGGAGGGAGCGCGGAGCCCCGTGGCTGCTGCCGGCTCCGCTTTCGGCAGCGGCTGTGGGGGGCTCCGCAGGCTCCGCTGGCTTTGCAGCCCCCGTCCCGCATCCCAGGCTCGTTACACGCCTTCCTCGGAGGGACGGCGATGGGGAGGCGGGTTAAGGAAGAGCTTGGCGAAGCTGAACGCAAATTATGCAGGCTCCTGCTTGCCATTCCCAGCAGAGCACCATTCCTGCGCTGGGATGGGTGGTGACACCGGCACACGGCCCTTGGGAAGGAAACTCCCCGTCCGCAGGGAAAACGTGATGCTGGAGCTTTCCCCGGCGGTCCCCGCAGAGCCTCCTGCGTCCCCTCACCCCACCGGGGTTCTCAGCCCCGCTGGCCATCGCAGCAGCTCCGAGAGGCCCCGAGGTGGCATCTTTTCGGTGTCCCACCACGGCATGGAGGAAGCGTTGGTCCTGCTGGGGTCCGTTGGGATGGGACAAGCCTCGGGACGCTCCGGTTGTCGCTCAGGACCCGCCGAGCGGTGCCGGTGAGGAAGGGTCGGGCTGCAAGCGAGCGGTCGGCCCCGGCTCCTGGGGTGGCAGAGCATCCAGGCGCGGAGGAGCTGCTGCCTGGCTCCGTCCTCCCTCCCTGCTGTGTTTGAGCTCTTAGAATCACGGAATCACAGGAGGGTTTGGGTTGAAGGGACCTCTAAAGGCCACCCAGTGGCACCCCCTGCCCTGGGCAGGGACACCTCCCACCAGCCCACGTTGCTCCAAGCCCCGTCCAACCTGGCCTTGAACCCCTCCAGGGATGGGGCAGCCACAGCTTCTCTGGGCACCCTGGGCCAGGGGCTCACCCCCCTCAGAGTGAAACATTTCTTCCCAAGGTCTCATCTCAGTCTCCCCTCTGTCAGTGTAAAACCCTTCCCCCTCGTCCTATCACTACATGCCCTTGTAAAATGTCCCTCCCCAACTTTCTCCAGTTGTTCTTCTGATCTGTCCCCATTGAGGTGTCACAGAGGTGATGCTGCACGGGTGTGACAGGGGGGACTTGTCACCGGGCTCCTGGAAGTTCAGGCTTGAGGTTCCGAATGCAAACCAGACTCCCCTCCTCAGTGCTCCAGACGTTTCTTCATTTTGAAGAAGAATATCTTCCTTCGCTTGCCGCAGATGCCGTCGCCGCGCTGCCCTGTACCGCGGCGCCGGGGGGGCGCCAGGCTGCGGCGAGCGGGACGTGTGTGTCCCAGGCATGTCCCCTCCCGTGGAGATGGGGGGGCTGCAGCTCTGCTCCAGCCTCGGGGACCCCACGTCGGCATCCGTGGGGCAGGGGGACCGGCCGGGGGTCGGTGCCGAGGACGCTTTCCCACCCCACGGGGATGAGAGCAGCCGGGTCTGCGCCGTCTGAGCTGCAAATGGGTCTAATTCCTGGCTGGCATCAGCCACGTCCCTGCTGCCCCCAGGGAGGGGAGAGGAGGAATAAAATAGGCCAAAATGGGGGCTGTGGGACCGTCCCGGCTCCCTCAAGCTGGGTTATGAGTGGGATGGGCACCATCCCGCGGCGGAGCATCCCCCGGTGGGGTGCCATGGGTGCCCTCCCCAGGCTGGAGCTGCAGCGGGAGCGTGTGCCCTCCCCGGGGTCTGCAGGTCCCCTCCAGCCTGGAGCCACTCTCTGTCCCCACAGAGGCGAGGGGGCTCGTCCCTCCGGGGCGGGGGGACGGGGGACAGGGCAGAGGTGGGGGCAAGGATGGGTGCGGGGCTGCGTGGGCATCACCCGCGTTTTGGTGCCTGCAGGTTGGAGGGGGCTGGGGTGGGCTCCGTGCTGTGCCGGTGGCATCCCTCCCTGCTCCAGGGGGGGCTCGGAGGGGACCGTCCCCTCCGGCAGGGGGGACACGGGGCGCCGCAGGGAGGAGGGGGCCAGGCTGTGCCGGGCGGGCGCAGGGTGGGCGCATATGGCAGGGGTGGGTGGCAGCCCAGCCTTGCTCTGCTATAATTACTGTCTGAAACGCCTGCGCATCTCCCAGCCCTTCTCCGTCACAAACTCGCAGGGGCTATTTTTACCTCCCCGGCGAGCTCGTGCCCCGTGTCAGGGCCATGAAGGGGAGCTGGTCCCCCCCGCTCCTGCCTCCGAGGCCGGGAGGATGCTCCCAAAGACCTGCCTGCAAGCACCAGTCTGGCCAGTGAGCCAGGGACCACGTGCTGGGGACCACATCGTTGGGACCGTGATGGTGGGGACAGTGTGCCATTGACCATGTGCTGGGGACAACATCATCGTGACCATGATGCTGGGGACCAAATGCCAGAGGCCATGTGCTGGGGACAACATCATCGTGACCATGATGCTGGGGACCAAATGCCAGAGGCCATGTGCTGGGGACCACCTCGTTGGGACCATGATGGTGGGGACCAAATGCCAGAGGCCATGTGCTGGCGACCACATTGTTGGGACCATGATGCTGGGGACCACCTTGTTGGGACCATGATGGTGGGGACAATGTGCCAGGGACCATGTGCTGGGGACCACGTTGTTGGGACCATGATGCTGGGGACCACATGCCAGAGAACGTGTGCTGGGGGCCAGATCATTAGGACCGTGATGCTGGGGACAATGTGCCAGGGACCATGAGCTGGGGACCACATTGTTGGGACCATGATGGTGAGGACAGTGTGCCAGGGACCGTGAGCTGGGGGCCACATCGTTGGGACCATGATGGTGGGGACAATGTGCCAGGGACCATGTGCTGGGGACCACCTCGTTGGAACCATGCTGCTGGGGACAACGTGCCAGGGACCATGTGCTGGGGACAACATCATTGTGACCATGATGCTGGGGACCACATGCCAGAGGCCGTGGGCTGGGGACCACATTGTTGGAACCATGATGCTGGGGACCACCTCGTTGGGACCATTATGCTGGAGACAATGCGCCAGGGACCATGTGTTGGGGACCACCTTGTTGGGACCATGATGGTGGGGACCACATGCCAGAGAACGTGTGCTGGGGGCCAGATCGTTAGGACAGTGATGGTGGGGACAATGTGCCAGGGACCATGTGCTGGGGACTACATTGTTGAAACCATGATGCTGGGGACAGTGTGCCAGAGACCACGATGTTGGGGACCACGTTTTGGGGACCACATTGTTGGGACCATGATGTTGGGGACCACATGCCAGGGACCATGTGCTGGGGACCACATGCTGGGGACCACATTGTTGGGACCATGTGTTGGGGACCACCTCGTTGGAACCATGATGCTGGGGACAATGTGCTAGGGACCATGATGGTGGGGACCACATGCTGGGGACCACATTGTTGGGACCATGATGCTGGGGACAGTGTACCAGGGACCACGTGCCGGGGACCATGTGCTGGGGGCCACATCATCGGGACTGTGATGCTGCGGACAATGTGCCAGGGACCATGTGGTGGGGACCACATTGTTGGAACCATGAT
Organism: Alca torda; assembly: GCA_008658365.1. Classification (NCBI taxonomy): domain Eukaryota; kingdom Metazoa; phylum Chordata; class Aves; order Charadriiformes; family Alcidae; genus Alca; species Alca torda. The sequence continues at coordinate 1,105,002 of CM018076.1, forward strand.
GCTGGGGACAATGTGCCAGGGACCATGATGGTGGGGACCACGATGGTGGGGACCACGTGTTGGGGACCACATTGTTGGGACCATGATGTTGGGGACCACATGCCAGGGACCATGTGCTGGGGACCACATTGTTGGAACCATGATGCTGGGGACAATGTGCCAGGGACCATGATGGTGGGGACCACATGCTGGGGACCACATTGTTGGGACCATGTGGTGGGGACCACTTTGTTGGGACCATGATGCTGGGGACAATGTGCCAGGGACCATGATGGTGGGGACCACATGCTGGGGACCACATTGTTGGGACCATGATGCTGGGGACAGTGTACCAGGGACCACGTGCCGGGGACCACATGCTGGGGGCCACATTGTTGGAACCATGATGCTGCGGACAATGTGCCAGGGACCACGTGCTGGGGACCATGTGCTGGGGGCCACATCATCGGGACCGTGATGCTGGGGACAATGTCCCCCCATCCTGGGGACCACGTGTTGGGGACAGTATGCCAGGGACCACACGCTGAGGGCCACATCACAGGGACCATGTGCCGGTGACCGCACTCTGGGGACTATGTACCGGTCACCACGTGCCGGGGATGCAGCGCTCGCTGCCCTGGGGACTGTTGCTCCTCCTCCTCCTCTTCCTCCTTCTCCTCTTCCTCCTCCTCCTCCTCCTGCCGCGGGTGTGAGCGCGGGTTTTTGGCAGCGGTGGCCCCGCGTTTTCCAGGGGCCGCGTCCTCCCTCGCACGAGAGCCGGTGGCGAGGCACAGGGCTCGTGGGGACAGGGACAGGGACAGGGACACGGCTCGCCATCCCTGGCTCGGCCACCCTTTCCCCTTGCCCCACACCAGGGTGCCGGACAGACACCTCGGTGATGGGCAAGGAGAGGCTTGGCAGGTCCGGCGCAGCCCCGGGTGGCGGCGGGGGAGCCGGGGCGGGTGCCATTGAGCGCGTTGGCTGCACAGCGGCGTGTGAGTCTCTGTAGCGCCATTCTTCTCGGGGCTGGATCTCCTCCAGGGAGGGGAGAGCTGGCGGAGTGATTTAATTCACACTGACTGCAGCTGACCTTGGAAACCCGCCCAGAGACGCCTGCCATCGACACTGGCCGGCGCCGGGAGGCAGCGAGAGCCCGCCGCAGGTCCCATGGGTGCAGGAGGGATGGGGGGAGCCGGGCACCGATCGGCCCGGCACCCCGCGTCCCACACCCCGGGGACGGCCACCCCCTGCCCTCCCGGCCCCTCAGCGGCGCCGGCGGCCACGGGGAGCTCAGCATGTCGCTCTCTGCGCCCGGGAACCCACTTTGCTTTTTATACCCCCACCAAATACTGAACCGAGCTGCGGGTCTGCGGGGGGGGGCAGCGACGGCCGCTTGCGTGCCTGTGCCCGCTGTCACCCCACCCCGGCTCACGGCCGCCCGTGTGGGACCGTGGTGGCTCTGCGGTGGGGTGCCCTGGGGTGATTTGCAGCAGATTTGGGTCCCGGTGGGTGGCGGATGGGTGAAGCCGGGCTCAGCGCAGGGACACAGCTCCATGGGACACAGCTCCATGGGGCACAGCTCCATGGGGCGGCTGCAGGAGCCCGGAGCGGAGCCCTGGAGCTGGGTGCTGCTGCTCGCGGTGTCCCCTGATGCTTCTGGCTGGGGGAGTGGGGGTGTCACGGCTAAAAGCAGCCGGGGGGGGCCTGGGCTGGGGCGAGCAGCTCCCCCAGCTTGGGTGTACGGCTGCGGGACGGGGCCGAGCCGGGGCTGGGGGTGCAGGAGGTGCCCAAAATGGGACTGAGGGTGCAGGAGGTGCCCAAGATGGGGCTGGGGGTGCAGGAGGTGCCCAAAATGGGACTGAGGGTGCAGGAGGTGCCCAAGATGGGGCTGGGGGTGCAGGAGGTGCCTGAGCTGGGGCTGGGGGTGCAGGAGGTGCCAGGTTGGGGCTGAGGGTGCAGGAGGTGCCCAAGCCAGGGCTGAGGGTGCAGGAGGTGCCCGAGCTGGGGATGCAGGAGATGCCCAAAATGGGGCTCAGGGTGCAGGAGGTGCCCAAAATGGGACTGAGGGTGCAGGAGGTGCCTGAGCTGGGGCTGGGGGTGCAGGAGGTGCCAGGTTGGGGCTGAGGGTGCAGGAGGTGCCCAAGCCGGAGCTGAGGGTGCAGGGGGTGCCCAAACCAGGGCTGGGGGTGCAGGAGGTGCCCGAGCTGGGGCTGCAGGAGATGCCCAAAATGGGCCTGAGGGTGCAGGGGTGCCCAAACCAGGGCTGGGGCTGCAAGAGTGCCCAAAATAGGGCTCAGGGTGCAGGAGGTGGCCGAGCTGGGGCTGGGGGTGTGGGAGGTGCCCAAAATGGGGCTGAGGGTGCAGGACGTGCCCAAGCCAGGGCTAGGGGTGCAGGAGGTGCAGGGGTGCCCAAACCAGGGCTTGGGGTGCAAGAGGTGCCCAAAATGGGGCTGAGGGTGCAGAGGGTGCCCGAGCTGGGAATGCAAGAGATGCCCAAAATGGGGCTGGGGCTGCAGGAGATGCCCAAAATGGGGCTAAGGGTGCAAGAGGAGCCCGAGCTCGGCTGGGGGTGCAGGAGGTGCCCGAGCTGGGGCTGGGGGTGCAGGAGGTGCCCGAGCTGGGGATGCAAGAGATGCCCAAAATGGGGCTGGGGGTGCAGGAGGTGGCTGTGCTGGGGCTGGGGGTGCAGGAGCTGCAGGAGATGCCCAAAATGGGGCTCAGGGTGCAAGAGGTGCCCAAAATGGGCCTGAGGGTGCAGGAGGTGCAAGAGGTGCCCAAAATGGGGCTAAGGGTGCAAGAGGAGCCCGAGCTCGGCTGGGGGTGCAGGAGGTGCCCGAGCTGGGGCTTGGGGTGCAGGAAATGCCCGAGCTGGAGATGCAGGAGATGCCCAAAATGGGGCTCAGGGTGCAAGAGGTGCCCAAGCTGGGGCTGGGGGTGCAGGAGGTGGCTGAGCTGGGGCTGGGGGTGCAGGAGGTGCCTGAGCTGGGGATGCCGGAGATGCGCCGGGCCACCCTCCCAGGCGAACGGGGCCGTTGTCTCCTCCATCATCCTGCTGCGAAACGCCCCCGGGACCGGAGCCGGGGGGAGAAACCTGCTCCCTGCGAGCTGGGATGGCGCCGTGCTCCCTGCGCGTCCCTTCTCTGCCCGGGGCCGGCGCACGACGCTGCTGCTGCCGGTGGGCGCTGGGGACGGTGGGCACGGCAGGGACGTCCCTTTTCTTGCTGGGACCTGAGGAGAGGGAAGCGGGAAGCGAGACGTGGACTTCCCTGCCCGTTTGCTGCCTTTCGTTGCTCCGAGCGGGCAGCTGTGGAGGGGACATGTCGGGGGCAGCTCTGCCCCAGAGGCTGCAGGGCATTAATTAGCAGGAGAGGGACCGAGGTGCTAATGACGGGAAGGTTTTAATTCCTGCTTTGCAGCTGGCTCCCAGAGTTCCGTTTGGGTCCTTCGATACCGTACTGGTGTCCCTGCGCCCAGGGGCTCAGCCGGAGTGCCGTGGGTGCTTTCATGGCACCTTCCATCTTGGGAGCACCCTGGGAGGTGGGGAAATCACCAAATCACAGAATGGCTTGGGTGGGAAGGGACCTTGAAGACCATCTTGTTCCAACCCCCCTGCCCTGGGCAGGGACACCTCCCACCAGCCCAGGTTGCTCCAAGCCCCGTCCAACCTGGCCTTGAACCCCTCCAGGGATGGGGCAGCCACAGCTTCTCTGGGCAACCTGGGCCAGGGGCTCACCCCCCTCACAGCAAACAATTTCTTCCCAAGGTCTCATCTCAGTCTCCCCTCTGTCAGTGTAAAACCCTTCCCCCTCGTCCCACGGCTCCCCTCCCTCATCCAGAGTCCCTCCCCAGCTTTCCTGGAGCCCCTTTAGGGACTGGCAGGGGCTGGAAGGTCTCCCCGGAGCCTTCTCTTCTCCAGGCTGTGGCTCGGCACCGCGTGCGGACAGGAATGTCGGAGGCTGGGCCCAAGCCTTGGCATGACCGGATGCCCGTGTCATCGCTGGTGGCTCCTTGGAGGTGCCAAGAACGAGGTGCCAGCTCTGGAAGAGCTCACTCCACCCCCCAGCCCCTGGGTGCCAGGGCACGTGGCCAGCGCCGTGCCGTGCCCTTGCCACACCACCGTGCCATTGTACATCACCCTGCCATGCCACACCACTGTGCCGTTGTACATCACCCTGCCGTGCCACACCACCGTGCCGTTGTACATCACCCTGCCGTGCCACACCACTGTGCCGTTGTACATCACCCTGCCGTGCCACACCACCGTGCCATTGTACATCACCGTGCCATTGCCACACCACCGTGCCATTGTACATCACCCTGCCGTGCCACACCACCGTGCCATTGTACATCACCCTGCCGTGCCACACCACTGTGCCGTTGTACATCACCCTGCCGTGCCACACCACCGTGCCATTGTACATCACCGTGCCGTGCCACACCACCGTGCCGTTGTACATCACCCTGCCGTTGCCACACCACCGTGCCATTGTACATCACCCTGCCGTGCCACACCACCGTGCCGTGCCGTGCCACGCCATGGCCATGGGTCTTCTTGGGTGGGTTTATGGGGCCGGCCCCTGCCAGCCCTCCCCTGGTGTCCCCAGCCCTGGGGCGGGGGGGGGGCCACACCTCGCGTTTGCTGTCACTGCTGGGGCTGAGCTGCTGGGGAAGGTGGGGACGTCCCATCCCGGCCTCCCGCGGTCCCACTCAGCCCGAGGCGGTGGCAGTGGGGACACTTTGGAGTCCTTTCACGCTGCATCCATAGGATGCTCCGAAGCCGCTTGTTCCCGCCCCGAGGGAGGGAGTTTTGCTTTTGCAGCGCTGGCATCATGTAGGGGTGGGGAAGTGGGGGGGGGACGGGGACACGCCAGCTTTGTCACCGCAACGAGCCGCAGCTGCATCGGTGCGGGGGTGGGGGGGGGGGGACACGCACAGCGCAACGCCGCAGCGTCACGACCTGCAACGCCGCGCTTCGCGGGGCAACGCGCGACCCGGTGCGACGCTCCGCGCCGCCGCGCAGCACGAGGCATCGCCTCCCCGCTGCCGGGGCACTCGTCCCCTGCCCACGGTGTCCCCTCTGCATGACCATGGCGTGACCCAAAACCCCAGCTATGGGGGGTCACACATCCCCCGTCCCCCGCTTTGGCTGCGGGCGACCTCCCCCCGGCCCGCGCCGGCTTTTTCACCGTCCCTTTTACCGAATTCCAGGGCAAGGTGTTTCCCGAGCGGAGCCAGATGACATTTCCGAAAGCCCCGCAGTAGCTTGAATTTTCCTGACCTGCCTCTCGCCGTAATCGTTGTCTTTTTTCCCCCTACGGTGGTTATGACAATAGTTTGGCTGGGAGGAATCGCGTTAACCTCGGCCCTTAATTGGCGCTTTCCTGCCGGGGCCCCCTTTTCGGCTGCTGCACACCTTGATTAGCTCGGCTGTGCGAGGGAGCGGGCTGACGGCGGGGGTTTTGCCGGCAATCCTACCTTTTTTGCATTTTTATGCTCATTTAAAAAGCCGGAAGAGCTTTAAAGGGTTTTTTTTTTTTTTTGGATGCTCCATCCGAGCCGGATGCCCGCCTGGCTCCCTGCGGCTCGAGGTACCGGTGGTGGCACACCTGGAAAAAGGCTGTAGCGCCTAAATCCGACCCCGCGGCTGGGATGGGGTGATGGGGGGCAACAGCGGGACTTCCCCGTGTGTGTGTCCCCCCCCCCCCCCCGCCGTGTCCCCTCGTGTCCCCCAGCCTCAGCCCCCTCGGGCTGAAGAGCCGGTGAAACGGTGAGGAAGGGGCTTTTCTGGGGAAGCAGGAGGGGTGGGATCGGGTGGGGTTGGCGTAGAAACGGGGGCGCGCGGATGTGGGAGCGCCCTGAGCGTTTTGTCGGGGTTTAATGGTTTAACCCCAGGCAGCAACTGGGACCAGGCGGGCGCCCGCTCGCTCACCCCCCCACAAGTGGGGGAGGGAGACAAGGAGGGGGAAAAAAACCTCCTGGGTTGAGAGAAAGACGGTTTAATAGAACTGTAACGGAAGAGAAAATAATAATAATAATGATGATAATAATAGTAGTAGTAGTAATAATAGTAGTAGTAACAGAAGACAAAATAGTAATAATAATAATGACGATGATGATGAGGATTCTGTGATGATGATGGTAATAGTAATGGTAACAGCATACACAAAACGAGTGATACGATGCAATCTCTCACCACCCGGCGATCGGTTGCCCATCCCATCCCGATGGCAATCGCGGATTCCTCCTCCCCCGCCCCCCCGCCCCCCGCCGCCGCCACCACCAACCCCCGTTGATGCACTGGGGATGTGCCTGTGGTAGGGAATATTCCTGTGGGCAGCTCGTCCTGCCCGTGCTCCCTCTCGGCTTCTGGGGGAAGCTGGAAAAGTCCTTGACTAATGTAAACATCACTTAGCAACAACTGAAACAACGTGTTATCAGCATTGTTCTCCGGCTAAATTCACAACGCAGCAGCTACCGGAAAGAAAATTAACTCAATCCTGGCCGAAACCAGGGCGGTGTTTGAGCACTCGGGCTTTGATTCTGGTCTCTTTTCTGGTGGGTTCGGGTGGCATCGCAGGACACGGCTTTTCCAGCCCTCCTGCCCCACGCCTGCTGGGACAAAGCCCCTGCTGCTGCAGTGGGCACGAGCCTCCCGTGACCTTCACTGGCCTGGTCACCGAGCCCTGCTCATGGGGACGAGAGAGCTTGTGGGGGGCAGATATGGCAGCACAACGCCCTGGTCCGGTCTGGGGGTCCAGCTGGACCTCGAAGGCCAGGTGCAGGATGGAAATGCTGGTTGCTTGTAGTGGGCTCTGGGGTGTGATCCCTGGGAGCTGCTGGGGGTGATGGCCAAGAGGCGCTGGTGGGTGATGGCCAAGAGGTTCTGGTGGGTGATGGCCAAGAGGTGCTGGTGGGTGATGGCCAAAAGATGTTGGGAGTTGATGGCCAAGAGGTGCTGGGATGGTGATGGCCAAGAGGTGCTGTGGGGGGGATGACCAAGAGGTGCTGGGGAATGATGGCCAAAAGGTGTTGGGAGTTGATGGCCAAGAGGTGCTGGGGGTGTGATGGCCAAAAGTTGCTGGGGCATGGTGGCCAAGAAGTGTTGGGAGCTGATGGTCAAGAGGGGCTGGTGGCCAAGAGGTGCTGGAGGGTTGATGGCCAAGAGGTGCTGGGATGTGATGGCCAAGTGGTGCTGGGAGGGTGATGGCCAAGAGGTGCTGGGAGCATGATGGCCAAGAGGTGCTGGGAGGGTGATGGCCAAGAGGTGCTGGGAGCATGATGGCCAAGAGGTGCTGGGGAGTGATGGCCAAGAGGGGCTGTGGCATGGTGGCCAAGAAGTGCTGGAGGGTGATGGCCAAGAGGGGCTGGAGGGTGATGGCCAAGAGGGGCTGGGGGATGATGCCCAAGAGGTGCTGAGGGAGATGATGGCCAAGAGGTGTTGGAGGGTGATGACAAGGGGCTTCAGTGCCAGGAACCTGAGCCACGATCCCACCCATGAGCATCTCTGCACCCACCGGCTTGTCGGGAGCCCTGGTGCAGCAGGAGATGCAGTCATCCAGCAGAAGCTGCCCCCCAGGGTGGACCCCCACCGCCTTTTGCGCACGAATGCCTGTCGGGGGGAGGATGGGAGTGATGGTGGTGCTTGTCCCCGGCACACCTGAGTGCTCTCGGGCGATGTGGGGCGAGCAGCGGCGGTGGCGGCGCGGGCGCAGCGCACCCGGGGACGGCGCAGCTCGGCGCTGGGTGCACGGCTGGGTTTCCAGGGCGCCCCGGGGCTTCTCCCTGCCTCGCCAAAGCGTTTTGCAAACAGGCCTCGGCGTCCCGCTCGGCGCGGTGCCGGCGACACTGATGCCGGCTGACAGCTCCGGCTTCGCAGGGAGCTGCGCTTTCACCTACCTGCAGCTACAGGCGAGCTCCCCTTCCAGAGGCCAAAACCCAATTACCCATAAACCAGGAGGCACCAGGGCTGCCCGTGTGCTCGGGATCCCTGCCGCGGCTCTCCGGCACGCCGGGAGCTCGCAAGCGCGCCGGGGCGCTGCCGGCAAGCGCCAGTGCCCGTGCCAGGAACCCGGGCTGGCAACTTGTCCTCCCTGGGAGGCTCCTGGTTTAACGTGCCCGGCCCGGGCTCACACGCCGGTGTGTCAGACGTTGCTTCGCCGGCAGCACCGTCGGTGCCAAATCTGGCTGGCAAACGGCTCCTTTACCTGGGCACGGGGAGGTGTCAGGGTTGTGGGGCCGGGGGAGGAGGGGGACACGCAGGGACTGACCCCCCCGCCCGTCTGTCTCGCTCAGGTGAACGTGACCGTGGACTACATCCGACCGGCCAGCAGTGCCACCGAGACCGTGCCCGCCTTCTCCGAGCGCACCTGCGCCACCGTCTCCATCGGAGGAATGTAAGTGCGGCCCCGGGGAACCGGGCACAGCGCAACGGGCCTTCGCGGGGCTCTGCCGCGGTGACACCGGGGGACGGAGCGGCTTGTCCTCGCCACGGGGCCGGGTGGCGGGAGCCTGCTGCCCCGCTCTGCCGGGGGTCCCGCAGACCTGCCGCCCCCGGCTCCGGCAGTTCGGGGGGGTGACACGTGAGCCGGGTGACACGGGGAGCAGCGTGGCCGGCGGGTGGCTTTGGAGGAACCGTCTCTCCCTGCTGGATGTCCCTGGGGTGCAGCGGGGTGGGCTCTGCCAGAGCAGCCCCTCCTCACCATCCCCGTCCCCACTTTCCATGCCCGGGGCAGATCCAGTGGCTGTCCCCCGGGACACTGGGACACTGTGCTCCTCCCGGCACGGCCCTACGGAGAGCTCGTGCCGGCGAGGTGTGCGTCAGGATGGCAGCGGCTCCGGGAGCTGCGGAGGGATGATGTGTCATAGGCCGTTTTGCTTCCTTTTTTTTTTGCCTTTTTTTTTTTTTTCTTTTTTTTTTTTTGCCTTGTAGCAGCTATTTTGGAAAGCAACCAAAGTGCTGCAGCGCTGCGCTTTCCTCCCCCTTAATCCAAGGTCTGGGAAAGCTGCGGAGCATCGCGCTGCATGGGGAGACGTGGCTCCGTGTCGCCTGGGAAGCTGGAAAGGTCCCTGTCGCCCCCACCCCCTGCCTTCCCCCCCCTCCTGCTCCGGTCTAATTAAAGCACCCGTGGAGTGCCCTTCGATGATGCTCATCTCACGAGTGGGTTTAATTTCCACTCCAGTGGCAAAGGACATCCAGCCCTGCCCGTGCCGGGATGCTGCTCCTGGGATGAAACCGCGGCAGCGGGACCCTAAAGGGCTTTCCCGGATGGAGATTCTGGGTGCAGGGGAGCCCAGTGGAGCTTTAAACCCGCTCGGTTTATTCAGCGCTGCTTTAACCGCCTCCCCGGGGAGCTCATTCTCCAGCCGAGTGTGTCTCGCTGGGTTTTTGGGAGGGACAGCCCGGCCGTTGCGTTTTTGGGGCTGTTTGTAGGAAGGTGAGGTCCGGGGTGTTGGCGGTGCACAAGGGGGGGAGTGTGCGGCACAAAACCCACCGGCCTCTCCCTGTGCCTGGCGGCCGCGGTGCTGCCGGCCCCGGGATGCTCCCGGCGCGGCGGTGGGGCAGGATTTCCCCTCTCGGGAGCATCTCGCCGGAGCGTCTCCGCGGCGTGCAAGCCTACGGGGGCACGGCGTGGGGCAGCCCCCTTGCTCCCGCGGTCCCCCGGCGAAGGCGTGGGCGTAACAGAGCAGGGTCTGTGCCGTGCATCCCGCGCCGCTCCGGGGACGGAGCCCGGGAAGAAAGCCTGGCTTGTCCGCCTGGCATCTGGGCCGGGCTGAGCCTGCTTGGCAGGCTGAGCACGGCGCGGGCAGCCCGGGCAGGGCGCTAACCCCCTTCTGGAGCCTTCGGGGCCCTGGTTCCTGCCCGTTGTGGCTCTCGGTGCGGGCAGAGGGTGGTCCTGCGGCCCCCTGCCCGCGCTGGCAGCAGGGTGGGCAAGGGGGAGCCCGGCCAGCCATTGGCTGCGCCCCTGGGGTGGCCCCTCTCCCTCCCTGTGCGTGGCAGGAGGATAATGCCCGCCCTCGGCGGTGGGCAGGGGAAGACGGTCACCCACCCGCAGCGTCCCCTCTCCTGGGGTTGCTGGGTGGGTTTTTGGGGGGCAGCAGAGCGGCTTCTCCTGCCTGGCCTGCAGGCGGCCCCTGCTTCCAGCTCAGAGCGCCATGAACTTGAGCTGGAGCACAAACCCAGCTTCACCTGCCCCTATCCCTGCCCGTATCCCTGTCCACATCCCTGCCTGTATCCCTGCCCGCATCCCTCCCTGCATCCCTGCCCGTATCCCTACGCACATCCCTGCCTACCTCCCTGCCTGCATCCCTACGCACATCCCTGCCTACATCTCTGCCTGCATCCCTGCCTGTAACCCTGCCCGTATCCCTGCCCACATCCCTACATCCCTACCCATATCCCTGCCTGTATCCCTGCCTGCATCCCTGCTTGCATCCCTGCTCATATCCCTGCCTGCATCCCTACCCATAGCCCTGCCTGCATCCCTGCCTGTATCCCTGGCCGCATCCCTGCTTGCATCCCTGCTCATATCCCTGTCTGCGTCCCTGCCCATATCCCTGCCTGTATCCCTGCCTGTGTCCCTGCCCGTATCCCTGCCCGTATCCCTGCCTGTATCCCTGCCCGATCCCCAGCTGCGGTGCCTGACTCGGTGTCTCCCGCAGAGGGGCCCTCTCTGGGTCCATGGTGCTTCTCCCTCCCAGCTTGCCGGGGTTTTTCAGCTTGATCCCTGGCTGGGGAATGCTGGTGCCGCTGCTGGGGGTGCTCTGCCCAATTCCCGCACGTCCCAACCCTCCCCATCCCGCTCTGCCGGCGCCTGGTGCACCCTGTGCCTCGTCAGCATCCACCGCCGCTGCCGGCGCTGCTGCTCCCGGCTGGTGTTTTCCTGCTGAGCACAGGTAAGGTCAGAGGTTTGTGCTCGGCTGTCACAACAAAGCTGTGCTGACACGGAAAACAGGGCGCAGGGGCCGCGGCTGGCGGAGAAGGCAGCTGCCGGGACATGGGGGGCACCTCCTGTGCCGGCCTGGGCTCACAGGGACAGCTCATCCCACCACGGGCGCCGCTGGGAGGCACCCGCGGAGTGGTGGCGGAGGGACGCGGGGACGATGGGGCAGGTGCATGTGAGGGCTCTGGCTTCACACCAGCCTGTGCTCTTTGGGAAGCCCTTGGCATCCCATGGTATCCCATGGCATCCCACGGCATCCCACAGCATCCCATAGCATCTTACAGCATCTCATGGCATCCTGCAGCATCCCATATAGGATCCTGCAGCATCCCACAGCATCCCGTAGCATCCCACAGCATCTCATGGCATCCTGCAGCATCCCATATAGGATCCCACAGCATCCCATAGCATTCTGCAGCATCCTTCAGCATCCCATAGCATCCCACAGCATCCCGTAGCATCCCACAGCATCTCATGGCATCCTGCAGCATCTCATATAGGATCCTGCAGCATCCCACAGCATCCCATAGCATCCCACAGCATCCCGTAGCATCCCACAGCATCTCATGGCATCCTGCAGCATCCCATATAGGATCCCACAGCATCCCACAGCATCCCATAGCATCCCACAACATCCCATAACATCCTGCAGCATCCCATATAGGATCCTGCAGCATCCCACAGCATCCCACAGCATCCGACAGTATCCCATACCATCCTGCAGCATCCCGCAGCATCCCCTGGCATCCTGCAGCATCCCATAGCTTCCCTTAGCATCCTGCAGCATCCCACAGCATCCCATAGCATCCCACAACATCCCATATAGGATCCTACAGCATCCCATAGCATCTCACAACATCCCATAACATCCCGCAGCATCCCATATAGGATCCTGCAGCATCCCACGGCATCCCACAGAGTCCCACAGTATCCCATGCCATCCTGCAGCATCCCGCAGCATCCCCTGGCATCCTGCAGCATCCCATAGCTTCCCTTAGCATCCTGCAGCATCCCGCAGCATCCCACAACATTCCATAACATCCTGCAGCATCCCGTATAGGATCCTGCAGCATCCCACAGCATCCCGCAGCATCCCGCAGCATCCCATATAGGATCCCACAGCATCCTGCAGCATTCCGCAGCATCCCACAGCATCCCATATAGGATCCTGCAGCATCCCACAGCATCCCACAGCATCCCGCAGCATCCCGCAGCATCCCATATAGGATCCCACAGCATCCTGCAGCATTCCGCAGCATCCCACAGCATCCCATATAGGATCCTGCAGCATCCCACGGCACCCCACAGCATCCCATAGCATCCTGCAGGATCCCATATAGGATAATGCAGCATCCTGCAGCATCCCACAGCATCCCATCGCATCGCGCAGCATCCCATCGCATCCCGCAGCATCCTGCAGGATCCCATCCCATCCCACAGCATCCCCCGGCACCCGGCAGCGTCTGGCAGCCGGTGGGCAGCGGGCACGGCGGGTGCTGGCTGTGGGGTGCCCTGGGATGCCCGGCCGTGGGGCTCGGTGCTCCCAGGAGGCTGCCGAGAGCCCGGCTCCCTGCCGGGGACCGCGTTGGGATGCAGGAAGGGGACGGTGTCCCCAGCCCGCCAGCGAGGCTGTCCCTGGGGGACAGGGGCAGGCAACCCCCAGCAGCCTCCCGTCGCCGGGCCATCGCCCATCAGGCTGGGCTACGGGCAGGGAGGCGGGGGCCAGCGTGGCCACCGGTGCGGGGCGGGTGGCTCCTGGCAGCCGTGGGACGTGCTGCCGAGAGCAGCGTGTCCCGCGCCCTCCTGTCCCCGCGCTACAGCAGACCGTGGGGACGCGCTGGCTCTCCCGTGGCTCGGGGACATCCCTCGGGGTGGCCCGGGACGCCCGTTGCTGGTTTGCCACCGCCTGGCGAGCGGGGCGAGGGGTCCCTCGCCGAGAGCCCTCCTGTGGGGGGCTCTGGGGGCCTGGATCCGTCCCATGCCCCCCGTCAGGTCTTGCTCCGGGGGTTCCCGTCCCCGTGGTCCTTCCCTGGGGGGACGCAGAGGCAAATCGCACGAACCCTTGGAAGAAAAGGCCACTAAAAATCATCGGAAACAAATGTAAGGAAAAAGCCCGGAGCTATGAACCCGTGCGGGCGCGGGGGGAGACTTTCCCCGCGGGCAGCAGTGGTGGTGGGGGGGGGGATGCTGCGTTTTGGGGCTGGTTTGGCACAAACGGGGAGTTCCGGTGATGGGCACGGCGGCGGCGGTGGGTTTGGCGCTGCCGAGCTGTGCCAGGCAGCCGGAGCCGGAGAGCTTTCGGCGGGTGAAAACGCGGCTCGAAAACTTCCCCTTTGGATTTTCGGAGGGGGAAAACTGTCAAATGAGTTTCGGGGGTGGGGGGGAAGGAAGCTCGCAAATAGCCCTTTTTCCCTCCGCCGTTCTTTAAGTGGCAAAAACTGTATTTCACGGCCTAATAAGATTTTATATATTATTTTTTTTTCTTTCCCGCAGCAAAGAGCTTTTCATCTGCCTTTTCCCATCCCCGTTCTTTAATCCGGGTTTAACTGGGGGAGGCGTCTTCCCCCTGCGCTGCGGCTCCGGCTCCTCTCCCCAGTTTATTTGAAGCTTTCGGGGGGGGGGGGGGGGGCGCTGAAATTATCATCCCCCCCCCTCCCTTTTGCAGGGAGAGGAGCAGGGAGCCCGGGGGGGGGGTTTGTTGCAGATGCAGCTGAACCAGTCCCATCCCCCCCCCCATGAACCCCCTGCAGTGAAACCTGGGTGCCCAGCACCCGGCCGGGGGCCAGGATCAGCCCCCGTGGGATTTCTGAGCTTTAAAAGCTCTAACACTGGGAAGAATTTGGGGTCCTCCCAGGATCTGTAGCCCTGGGAGGGGTTTGTTTTTTTTTTTTGCAATCAAGCAGCAGGATTTCATGGCTGGGGGGTGTTGGAGGTGCTGGGATGCCCTCACAGATCAGGATTTCGTGGCTGGGGGGTGTTGGAGGTGCTGGGATGCCCACATCGCTCAGGATTTCGTGGCTGGGGGGTGTTGGAGGTGCTGGGATGCCCACATCGCTCAGGATTTCGTGGCTGGGGGGTGTTGGAGGTGCTGGGATGCCCGCACAGCTCAGGATTTCGTGGCTGGGGGGTGTTGGAGGTGCTGGGATGCTGGCACGGCTCAGGATTTCATGGCTGGGGGGTGTTGGAGGTGCTGGGATGCCCGCACGGCTCAGGATTTCGTGGCTGGGGGGTGTTGGAGGTGCTGGGATGCCGGCACAGCTCAGGATTTCATGGCTGGGGGGTGTTGGAGGTGCTGGGATGCCGGCACAGCTCAGGATTTCGTGGCTGGGGGGTGTTGGAGGTGCTGGGATGCCGGCACGGCTCAGGATTTCGTGGCTGGGGGTGTTGGAGGTGCTGGGATGCCCGCACGGCTCAGGATTTCGTGGCTGGGGGGTGTTGGAGGTGCTGGGATGCCCGCACGGCTCAGGATTTTGTGGCTGGGGGGTGTTGGAGGTGCTGGGATGCCCGCACGGCTCAGGATTTCATGGCTGGGGGGTGTTGGAGGTGCTGGGATGCCCGCACGGCTCAGGATTTCGTGGCTGGGGGGTGTTGGAGGTGCTGGGATGCCCGCACGGCTCAGGATTTCGTGGCTGGGGGGTGTTGGAGGTGCTGGGATGCCCGCACGGCTCAGGATTTCGTGGCTGGGGGGTGTTGGAGGTGCTGGGATGCCCGCACGGCTCAGGATTTTGTGGCTGGGGGGTGTTGGAGGTGCTGGGATGCCGGCACGGCTCAGGATTTGTGGCTGGGGGGTGTTGGAGGTGCTGGGATGCCCGCACGGCTCAGGATTTCGTGGCTGGGGGGTGTTGGAGGTGCTGGGATGCCCGCACGGCTCAGGATTTCGTGGCTGGGGGGTGTTGGAGGTGCTGGGATGCCCACATGGCTCAGGATTTCATGGCTGGGGAGTGTTGGAGGTGCTGGGATGCCCACATGGCTCAGGATTTCATGGCTGGGGGGTGTTGGAGGTGCTGGGATGCCCACATGGCTCAGGATTTCATGGCTGGGGAGTGTTGGAGGTGCTGGGATGCCGGCACGGCTCAGGATTTCGTGGCTGGGGGGTGTTGGAGGTGCTGGGATGCCCACACGGCTCAGGATTTCGTGGCTGGGGGGTGTTGGAGGTGCTGGGATGCCGGCACGGCTCAGGATTTCATGGCTGGGGGGTGTTGGAGGTGCTGGGATGCCCTCACAGATCAGGATTTCATGGCTGGGGGGTGTTGGAGGTGCTGGGATGCCCGCACGGCTCAGGATTTCGTGGCTGGGGGGTGTTGGAGGTGCTGGGATGCTGGTACGGCTCAGGATTTCATGTCTCGGGATGTTAGCAATGCTGGGATGCCGGCACGGACCTGGATTTCGTGGCTGGGGGGTGTTAGCAATGCTGGGATGCCGGCACGGCTCAGGATTTCATGGCTGGGGCCGTTGGTGATGCTGGGATGCCGGCACGGCTCCGCAGGCCCTCTGCTCTCAGAGCGTCCAACCTCTCCAGTGGTCCAGGGAGGGTGACAAGGGGACCCATTTCCTCTCCCCTTTCCAGGAATGACATAGGAGCATCCAAGGAAGCTGCTCAGGGCTGGGATCAAAGCGCAGGAGGGTGGGTTTGGGGTTTTTCCAGTGCAATGTGGGGCACTGCTTCCCCTGGCTGTGTGTTGGGGTTCGGGGGCTGCTGGAGGCTGGAGGCAGCGGCCCAAGGTGGCCGGTGGCCAGTGGCCTGGGCTAGTCCTGCTCCGTGCCACCGCTGGGCACGGGGCGCTGGGCACGGTGCTCCTACCCATTCCAGCTGCTCCCCCGTCCCGGCGCTCGGAGGCTTTGCAGCATCGTGGCCACGCGGTCCCCGGCCACGGGTGGGGGGTCTCGGGGCTGGCAGGGGCGGGCAGGGAGCTGCCGGCACGAGGGTGCCTGGGGATGGCCACCCCCCCCAGGGTGCAGGATGGGATCCCAATGCGGGGTGCAGGATGGGATCCCAATGCGGGGTGCAGGATGGGATCCCAATGCGGGGTGCAGGATGGGATCCCAATGCGGGGTGCAGGATGGGATCCCAATGCAGGGTGCAGGATGAGATCCCAATGCGGGGTGCAGGATGGGATCCCACTGCAGGGTACAAGACAGGATCCAGATGCACAATGGGATCCTACTGCAGGGTGCAGGATGGGATCCTGCTGCAGGGTGCAGGTATGATCCCGCTGCAGGGTGCAGGATGGGATCCCAATGCAGGGTGCAGGATGGGATCCAGCTGCAGGGATGCCTCCCAGCACAGACTATTTCCCCCCAGCACAGGCTATTTCCCCCCCAGCACAGGCTATTTCCCCCCCAGCACAGGCTATTTCCCCCCCGGCACAGGCTATTTCCCCCCCAGCACAGGCTATTTCTCCCCTGGCACAGGCTATTTCCCCCCCGGCACAGGCTATTTCCCCCCCGGCACAGGCTATTTCCCCCCCCAGCACAGGCTATTTCCCCCCAGCACAGGCTATTTCCCCCCCAGCACAGGCTATTTCTCCCCTGGCACAGGCTATTTCCCCCCCGGCACAGCATATTCCACCCCCCCGGCACAGAGTATTTCCCCCCGGGGTGTCCCGTGGGGCTGGAGCGGGTACCGGCTGCCAGCACTTTGCCGCTGGCGGCGCAGCCGGGTGCCCGGCGAGTCCCCGCCTGGGCTGCGGTGCCAGGGCAAAGCTGGGCTCGTGCCCAGGAGCAGCCTCTGGAAAAGGGCCCGAATTTCGCTCCTGCCTTCCAAGCTGCTCCTTCCCCCCGGGGAGGAGGTGTGTGGGCCGGGGTCGGGGTAGGGGGGGGGAGGATGAGCTTTGCCAGGCCGCTGGGGGCTGGGGGGGGGTTGGCAGAGCTCGGTGCCCGCCGTGGCGTTGGCAGGGTGCCGGCTGGGTGCCGGCGGGGGCTGTGGCGGCTGCAGGCTCCGGGGCTCGGAGTTAAGCCACTCGCACCCTTAAATGATGGGACACTGCGGGGTGGGGGTGGGGGTGTTTGTTCCCGGTCACGCTGGGGGTCCCTTGGGACTGAAGTGCCTTCTGCGGGCACCGGTGCCGGGGACAGAGCGGCCAGTGCCGGAGCTGAGCTGCTCACGCATCATTTCTCCAAATTTCCCAAATTTAAGTCCCGTCGGCATCACCCCCCGTCCGCCCCAGTGAGGAGGATGAGGGGTGGATGAAGGGGCAGAGCCCGGTGCCTCCGCCGCCCTCCCCACGGCTCTGCCCCTTCGGAGGCTCGGCGAACCCGCTCCGAAACCGGGATTTGTTTCCTTCTAATGGGGCTGTGATCCATGGCGGGCGGCCCCGGAGCTCTGCTCGCAGAGGTGGTGTAACATTAGAGTTTTAATGATCCCTCCGTTAATCCCGGTGTTCTGGGATTTAATGCTCGCCGCCCCGTGACCGGGGGAAATGATGGAAACTTTGATTTCATGAAGATTGGATACTTCTGGAGGCCAGCGCCAGGAATAACTGCTGGGCCGCTCTGAGCGCTGCGGGATGGGGCAGGGATGGGAATGGACGGCTGGGATGGGGAGTGGGATGCCACTGGGATGGGGAGTGGGATGAGCTGGGATAGGGAGAGGGGTGCCACTGGGATGGGGAGTAGGATGTGCCTGGGATGGGGAGAGGGATGTGGCTGGGATGGGGAGAGGGTTGAGCTGGGATGGGGAGTGGGATGAGCTGGGATGGGGAGAGGGATGTGGCTGAGATGGGGAGTGGGATGCCACTGGGATGGGGAGTGGGATGAGCTGGGATAGGGAGAGGGGTGCCACTGGGATGGGGAGTAGGATGTGCCTGGGATGGGGAGAGGGATGTGGCTGGGATGGGGAGAGGGTTGAGCTGGGATGGGGAGTGGGATGAGCTGGGACAGGGAGAGGGTTGCCACTGGGATGGGGAGTGGGATGAGCTGGGATAGGGAGAGGGATGTGCATGGGCTGGGGAGCAGGATGACCTGTGATGGAGAGTGGGATGTAGATGGGATGGGGAGTGGGATGAGCTAGGATGGAGAGAGGGATGTGGCTAGGATGGGGAGAGGGATGCCACTGGCATGGGGAGCGGGATGAGCTGGGATAGGGAGAGGGATGTGGCTGGGCTGGGGAGTGGGATGAGCTGGGATGGGGAGAGGGATGCCACTGGCATGGGGAGTGGGATGAGCTGGAATAGGGAGAGGGATGTGGCTGGGATGGGGAGTGGGATGAGCTGGGATAGGGAGAGGGATGTGCATGGGATGGGGAGCAGGATGAGCTGGGATGGAGAGTGGGATGTGCATGGGATGGGGAGTGGGATGAGTTGGGATGGGGAGAGGGATGTGGCTGGGCTGGGGAGTGGGATGCAGCTGGGATGGAGATTTTGCGCCGGATGCCTCCGTCCCCTCTTGCAGAGCCCTTTGGGGACAGAAAAGCCGTGGGGGCCGGGGGGGGGAGCGCGGCCGCCCTCCGCTTGCGCAGCCCCAGCCCGTCCCGGCTCCTTTAGGATCCGGCAGCGCGGCGGGAGCGAACGCTGGCAATTTTTGCTTGTCTTCTAAAAAGCCATAACCGTGATACTGCCGAGTAGAACGGAGCCATCAAAGGGAGGTGGCAGCGGGATCACAGCGCTTCCCGAGCGCCGGGGGCAGGATAAAATCGCCCGTTGAGCGAGCAGACGCAGCGCCTGCTAGCACAGGTGTTTCCTGATGCTTTTCCGTGCCGGGTTTTAATCTCCTGTGCTTTTCCCACATCCTGGGTGCCCACATCCCCCCCACCCCGATTCTTGCTCTCCTTCCCAGAATGGGGCTGGGGTGACGGATGGGGGGACGGAGCTGCCCAGCCGGAGCGGGGTGTGGGGCAGACGGAGCTGGGTGTCTCCATCTCTGGAAGATGCAAACTGGGAAGGGTGCTGTCCCCATCCCAGATCCAGCCATGGAATCCCAGCGGGCTATTCCCGAGCCCCAGGGCGGGGACGTGGGGACACGAGGGGGTGTCCCAAGCTGTCTGCCCGTGCTTGGGTGGGACGTGACCCTACGGGAAGGTGGCCCCCGTGCCCGGCGCTGGTGGCGGTTGCCATTTGGGGCTCGTTCCCGTGGTGGGTCAGGTTGGGGACGCGCTGCAGGCGTGCTGCCCCCCGGGGGGGGGGGGGGCCGCAGCAGCTCCCAGCCACGGGGGTGGGGTGGAGGGGGCATTTCTGGGCGCGGGGGCTGCTCTTCCCCGCCGTGCCCATCACCGGGGCCTCTGGCCTCAGCTTCGCTCCAGCGTCTCCCCCGGCGCGTGTTGGGCAGAAGTTCCCCTGGCGATGCCTGTCCCCGCTCGTGCACCGAGCGATGCTCGGGGCTGCGGGATGGCGCAGAAGCACGATGGCGAGTGGGAAGGACGGTGGCACGGACCCGGACCCGCGGGGCCACCGGCGAGGACGTGCGTGTGGCTGGAAGTGGCCATCTGGGAGCACGTCTGGCTCCCCTGGGAGGCCACCGTGGCCAACTCGTCCCTCCCGCGCTCTCCCCGTGCCGGCCCTCGCACCGGTGGGTGTGTGGCCAAAGCTGGGTCCCCTCCTGCCCGGGGTGGGGGGCACGGGGACGCAGGGGACCGGGGTGGGCGTCCCTACGGCTCGTCCCCAACGGTGTCACCCCTTGCCCGTGTCCATCAGGCTGCTCCCGAGGCGCTGGGGACCCGGGGACGGAGCCCGGCACCCATCTCTGCCCCTCCCCAAACCTCGGCGTCGCCCGTCGGGTCAGACCGCGGTGTCTTGGGGACACCGGGACGCGGCGGGTGCCACCAGCCCCGCGCTCGCCTCCCCCCGGCACAGCCTCCTCTTCGTGCCCAAAATAGCTGTAGGTGCTTATTCCTGGTTGCTTGGCATTTGCAGCGCTACCTCTGCAGCTGCCTCCCGCTGCAGCTTATTTCCTCCTTTACGAAATCCTTATATATATATATTTATTTTTTTTTATTATTTATTTCCCCCCCCCCCTGCTCCGAGGCGAGACCTATTTTCAGCTCCCGGTGATGGCTCTGCCCTTCCCCCTCTCCAGGGCAGGGGATGCTCCAGAGTTTTGTGAACGGATCACCCCCCCCCCAACAGATATATGTATATATATGCTTTTTTTTTGGGTTTTTTTTTTTTTTGAAGTAGTGAATTAGCGCTCCGTGCCCCGCGCGTGTAATTGCAGGAGGATTACAGATGCGCTCAGCGAAGTAGAATTCATGAATTTGTTTAAAGCAGCGGAGTGTAATGGCAGCCAATTTACCGCGCCGCCTCGGCACGCAGCGCCGGTTGGCAACCGGCCCCCCGCGCCGGGCCAGCGCCCACCTCCCCTCCCCGCCCAGGGGCCGGCGGGGGGAAAAATGCCATAGGGAGGTAAAATCGAGGAGGTTCCCACGGCCTGGGGGGCGCTGACCCCTCTGGTTTTGGGCATGTGGGGGTTTTGGGGTGGGAGAACCCCCACCGCGGACGTTTGATGTCCCCATTAATTGCGACACGTTGCTCCGAGCACCTTCCCTTGGCCAGCGATGAGGGGGGTGGGCTCCTCTTCCCACCCCCCCGCGTGTCTCACCCATTCCGGTGTCAGAGCCCGGCGTGATGCCCGGGGTCCGGCGATGGTGGGTGATGGGGAGGTGGGTCCCTTGGCCCCCCACTGGTGTTAAATCCCCCCCCCGGCTCTTCTCTCCTGCAGCAACATCGCCGAAGCGCTGGTGAGCAAGGGCCTGGCCACCGTCATCCGCTACCGGCAAGACGACGACCAAAGATCCTCGCACTATGATGAGCTCCTGGCCGCGGAGGCTCGGTGGGTGCCCTGCCGGGGTGGGGGTGCTCCCCCGGCCGCGGGGGGATCGCGTGGCCTCTCGGGGTGTCTCCTGGGGAGGTCTTAGAACCACAGAGGGGTTTGGGTGGGAAGGGACCTTAAAGGCCACCCAGGGCCACCCCCTGCCCTGGGCAGGGACACCTCCCACCAGCCCACGTTGCTCCAAGCCCCGTCCAACCTGGCCTTGAACCCCTCCAGGGATGGGGCAGCCACAGCTTCTCTGGGCAACCTGCGCCAGGGGCTCACCCCCCTCACAGCAAACAATTTCTTCCCAAGGTCTCATCTCAGTCTCCCCTCTGTCAGTGTAAAACCCTTCCCCCTCGTCCCACGGCTCCCCTCCCTCATCCAGAGTCCCTCCCCAGCTTTCCCGGAGCCCCTTTAGGGACTGGCAGGGGCTGGAAGGTCTCCCCGGAGCCTTCTCTTCTCCAGGCTGACCCCCCCAGCTCTCTCAGCCTGTCCCCACGGCAGAGGGGCTCCAGCCCTCCCAGCATCTCCGGGGCCTCCTCCGGCCCCGCTCCGACAGCTCCGTGTCCTCCTGTGCTGAGGCCCCGGAGCTGGAGGCAGCGCTGCAGGGGGGTCTCCCCGAGCGGAGCAGAGGGGCAGAATCCCCCCCCTCGCCCCCCTGCCCACGCTGCTGGGGATCAGCCCAGGCCGCGGGGGGTTTCTGGGCTGCCAGCGCACGGTGCCGGCTCATGGCCGGCTTTTCCCCCCCCCAGCACCCCCAAGCCCTTCTCTCCGGGCTGCTCCCCATCCCTCCATCCCCAGCCTGGGCTGGCACCGGGGGCTGCCCCCACCCCGGGGCAGGACCCTGCACTGGGCCTGGTTGGACCCCACGGGGGTCACAGGGACCCACTGCTCCAGCCTGTCGGGGTCCCTCTGGGTGACATCCCGTCCCCACAGCGTGTCACTGCACCACTCAGCTTGGTGTCGTTGGTGGAGCTGCACCACGTCCCACCATCGCATCCCACCGTCCCCGTCCATCCGTCTGTCCCCGCTGCTCGGGGTGGCCTCCCCGCCCAGCATCCCTCCTGGCTGAGCATCCTCCCCCCTCCGCCGGCTCTGTGAGATCTCCCCACCCCCCCCCGACCCCTGAAACAGCCCGAATCCTCCCTGGGCTCCGTGTTTCCCCCACCTCTTCCCCAACCTCCTCCACTCCGGTGCCGCAGACGGGCTCGGCGCCGGGCGCTGGCGGGGGGCCAGGCGCGTCGGGGGTCGGTGGGAAGCGTGGCGCTGGGCGGCGGGTTCTCGGCGCTGCCGCCAGTCGGCAGCTGAAGGGGCAGAGAAGAACATTGTGCACTGAACGCCTGGGAGGTGGGTTGGAGTCTCACGGCCCATTGCCCGCATCAGGCCGGGGTTCAAAGGGTCCCGCGCGGCTCCCCGGGGCGGCCAGCCCGGCAAACGCTGCTGTAGCCTTCCTGCCCCGACCCTGTCTGCCCGAGAAGGAATTCTGTTTCAACCCAGCTCATCCAAAGGACTGGAGGCACATTCTGGCCTCCTTGCGATTAGGTTCGAGGTTACGCGTGGTGAGAAAAATGCGGGTGGATGCTTCCCTTCCCCCCCCCAACCCCCCCCCGCCGCGGCCTCGGCGGAGGCGGCAGAAGCGCTGATGCAGGCAGGGGTTGGTGCGGGCAGGATGATGCCTGCCTTCTCCTCTGCCAGCTGGGAGGAGCGCCAAGGGCTGGATTTTCTGCCCTGCCCGCCCGCTGCCCGTTCCCTGCCTGCTCCCCGCGGGCAGGGATGCGGCCGGGCAGGTCGTGTGGGTGCCCGCGGCCGGCGGGGGCTCGTGGGGCGCTGGGGTGGGAGGGGACAGCAAAGCGTCACCTTCCTCAGGCAGCCCCCGCCTTCCCCGGTCGCTCTTCCTGGGGCGCGGGGTCCAGATGTGTCTGCTCCAGATGTGCACGGTCGAGGTTGAATGGTCCAGATGTGCGCGGTTGAGGTCGCACGGTCCAGGGGTGCGTGGTCCGGGCGTGTGTCATCCTGCTTTGCATGGTCCAGATGTGCACAGTCCAGATGTGCACAATCCAGATGTGCACGGTCCGCGTGTGTGTGGTCCAGGGGTGCGTGGTCCAGCTGTGCCCAGTCCAGGTGTGCATGGTCCAGGCATTCATGGGCCAGTTGTGCACCACCCAGGGTGCCTGGCCCAGGCACATGTGATCCAGCTGTGCACAGTCCAGCTGTGCATGGTCCAGACATGCGCGGTCCAGCTGTTCGTGGTCCAGGTGTGCATGGTTGAGGTTGCCTGGTTCAGGTGTGCATGGTCCAGGTGTGCACAGTCCAGGCTGCATGGCGCAGACACATGTGATCCAGCTGTGTACAGTCCAGATGTGCATGGTCCAGGTGTGCATGGTTGAGGTTGCACAATCCAGGAGTGCACGGTGCAAGTGTGTCTGATCCAGGTGTGTGTGATCCAGTTGTGCATGATCCAGCTGTGCATGGTCCAGCTGTGCATGGTCCAGGTGTGCATGGTTTAGGTTGCACGACCCAGGAGTGCGTGGTCCAGGTGTGCCTGATCCAGGTGTGTTTGATCCAGTTGTGTGTGGTCCAGATGTGCATGGTCCAGCTGTGCATGGTCCAGGTTGCATGTCTCAGGCACATGTGATCCAGCTGTGCACAGTCCAGGTGTACATGGTCCAGGTTTGCATGGTCCAGCTGTGTGTGATCCAGTTGTGCACGGTCCAGATGTGCATGGTCCAGGATGCATGTCTCAGGCACATGTGATCCAGCTGTGCCTGGTCCAGATGTGCCTGGTCCAGATGTGCATGGTCCAGCTCTGTGCAGCCCAGGGTGCATGGCCCAGACACATGTGATCCAGCTGTGCACGGTCCAGGTGTGCATGGTCCAGGTGTGCATGGTCCAGGTGTGTGTGATCCAGTTGTGCACGGTCCAGATGTGCATGGTCCCGCTGTGCATGGCCCAGGGTGCATGGCCCAGACACGTGATCCAGCTGTGCACGGTCCAGCTGTGCGTGGCCCGGATGATGTGCACGATCCAGGCATGCACGGCCCAGGCACCTCTGACCCAGGCGTGCACGGTCCAGCTGTGCATGGTCCAGGCACGTGCGATCCAGCTGTGCACATTCCAGCTGTGCACGGTCCCGCTCCCCGCAGAAACCACGCCGTTCAACCCCCCCCTTGCAGCCCCGAGCCCCCAGGGTCTGTGCCCCCCACCTCCGCACCGAGCTGTGCCCGACCCACCCCATCCGTCCTCCCGCGTCCCCTCCTACCCACGGCGGGGAGCAGGGAGCACCCCTTTCCTCTCCTGCCTCGGCTTCCCTCCGGATGAGCTGCCACCCACCCCACGGTCCCCGCCATGGGCGCTGGCCCGGCTCCGGCTGCACCGGAGGCGGTGGGACGGTGGGATTCGGGATTTCAGCTCCTCCTCGGCAGCGACTTTGGCAGCGGCTGCCGGCGCGGTGCCGACAGCCGGGGAGAGCAGCTTGGAGGGGGGATGCGGCGCGGTTTCTGCCAGCCCGCGGGGCCAGACTCTGCTCGGTTTTACCGCAAACCTCCCGCTTTTGAGGGGGGAGGTTGGTAAATGGGCTCTCGCGCTCCCTTTCCCCCCCCCGCCCCGTCTCTTCCCCACCCCGCGGGGCGTGGGATCGGCGGCTGGCAGATTGCGGCTCGGCGGCCTCCTTGCCGAGCGCCGGGGATGCGCCTTGGAGAAAGCGGATGTGCCTGGCATTCAATCAGCGTCTCGGAGCGCTCCGGCGTGGGCGATCCTGCAGCCGGGCACCCAGGATACCCAGGCCTGGATGCGGCAGATGGAGCCTGCAGCCACGCTCCAGGCGTCGGGGGGGGGGGTGGTTCGAGCTCGGATGTCCCAAATATCGGGATGTTCGATGTCCTGAATATCAGGATGCTTGATGTCCCGAATATCGGGATGCTCAATGTCTCAAATATCAGGATGCTCCGCTATCCTGAATACCAGGATGCTTGGATGTCCCGAATACTGGGATGCTTGAATCTCCTGAATATCAGGATGCTCGGATGTAATGAATATCGGGATGCTTGGTGTCCCAGATATCAGGATGCTCAGATGTCCTGAATATCGGGATGCTCAATGTCCTGAATATCGGGATGCTCGGATGTTCCAAATATCGGGATGCTCAATGTACCAAATACCAGGATACTCGGATGTCCCGAATATTGGGATGCTCGTATATCCCGAATATGAGGATGCTCAGATGTGCGGAATATTGGGATGCTCGTATATCCTGAATACCAGGATGCTTGGATGTCCCGAATAGCAGGATGCTCAGATATCCTTGAATATCAGGATCCCCAATGCCCTGAATATCGGGATGCTCAATGTCCTGAATATCGGGATGTTCAGATGTTCCAAATATTGGGATGCTCAATGTACCAAATACCAGGATACTCAGTTGTCCCGAATATCGGGATGCTCGTAGATCCTGAATATCAGGATGCTCGGATGTCATGAATATCAGGATGCTCCAATATCCTGAATATCCGGATGCTCAATGTCCTGAATATCCGGATGCTCAATGTGCCAAATATCATGATGCTTGGATGTCCGGAATATCAGGATGCTCGACGTCCTGAATATCGGGATGTTTGCAAAACCCCTTTAACCTTCCCGGCTCTTTGCCAAAGGCCGGACTCACATCTCCTGGGACCCAGCTGCCTTCTCCGTGGGGTATTTTAGCAAGGGGGTGGTTACTTTTCCCATCCCGCCAGTTTTTCCTGGAGCGTGCCCTCCCTGCATCCCCCCGCCTGGCTTTGCAGCAAGAGGATGCTCCAGGGGACCCTCGCGCCGCCCGCATCCCTGCCCCGAGGCGGCGCGAGGCCGAGCATCCCCGGCTGCCTCTGCTCTGGCTTCCAGCCTGCCGGGCGTTCCAGCGCTTGTTTAACTTTGTCTTTCTTCTTAACCTGAGCAAAGAGCTGTTTTCCTGGAAAAAAAAAAAAAAAAAAGAAAAAAATCTCAAACGCTATTTCTGGCCAAGCCGCTTCCCCCCGCGTGCAGCGCTGAGCCGGGGGGGGCGGCTCAAAGGAGGGCGAGGGAGGCAGAAGAAACCCGTTTTGCTGATTTAACAGGTTGGCTTCTTCCAGACGGCTCCTCCAATGATCCAGCTCAGCAGATTGATGGCCGTACGAAGCCTCGGCAGGGGCTTTGAATTTTTCCCTCTTGTATTTTTATCGCCGTCGCGGCCCGCTCCAAACAAATCCGTGCCTCTTGCCCGGGAGCGGCTGTTAGGTAGGCTTGAAAAACGAGGAGTTTTCAATTCCGGGCTGCTGCAGGGGCCTGAGGAGCTGCGCCCGCGGGGAAGGGGTGGATTTGGGGATCCGTGGGGCGCTTATCGCCTGAATTACGGGAGCGTCTTGTAGCCTGGGGACAAAAGGTGGTGGCAGGAGGTTGGACTCCTGCTGGCCACCCTCCCGTTGCAGAGGGATGCCCTGCGGCGCTTGGCAATGGGAGCCCAGTGCCGATAAAGCTTTGCCGGGGTGATCCCGGCTCCGGGCATCCCTTGGGATGAGCCCAAGTCTCCTCCTGGCCCGGCTACGGGCGCTGGCAAGCCCGAGCCGTGGGCGCAGCATCCTCCGGGAGATGCGGGGCAGGGACCTGCTTTCCAGCCCCCCTTGGGCTGCCGGATTCGCCACCCTCCTGCTAAAGGGCTAAAAAAACCCCATATCCCCAACCCCAAAACCCCCGAGCAGCCTCGGGAGCTCATCCCTGGCTGTGCCAAGGGCGCTGACCCCGGCACGGCGCGGCGCGGCGCGGGCAGGGCGGCAGCGGGCAGCACCCCCCCCGCTCGCTTCTGCTCCGCGCCGGTAACACCGGGAATATCAGCTTGGCCTTTGGAAGCTGGAAAAGAACAAACCTGTCAGGGGAAGCAGCTCTAATGAATGTGCGCTGGCCTTTCGCCCGCCGCTGCCGCCCGGCAATAAGCCAGCGCGGCCGTGAACTGCATGAAAAGCCAATAAATCTGTCGCCAGGTCGCCGGTGCCGCTGCTCCTGCCGTCCTGCCGCCGCGGTGACGAGCCCGACGCCGGGCGGCGTGTGCCCCGGCCCTCCCCTGTGCCGCTGGGCTGCGGGTGCACCCCGGTACCGGCAGCGCCGCCGTCCTGGGGCTCGGCTCTGGGGCTGCGGTGCTCGGTGTCACCAACCCCCTCCACCGCCGGGTCCGGAGGTTGTTCCCATCCCGGTGCTGCATCCTCCTCCCCAGGCAAAGCCAGCACGGGGTCCGGCATCCCAGTGCCGTGTCTGGCATCAAAGCACCGTGTCCAGCATCCCAGCACAGGGTCTGGCATCCCAGCACAGGGTCCGGCATCCCAGCACAGGGTCCAGCATCCCAGCGCTGGGTCCAGCATCCCAGTGCCGGGTCCAGCATCCCAGTGCTGGCTCTGGCATCCCAGCACCCAGCATCCCAGCATGGGATCCAGCATCCCAGCACCAGGTCCAACATCCCAGCGCTGGGTCCAGCATCCCAGTGCCGGGTCCGGCATCCCAGTGCCACATCTGGCATCCCAGCACAGGGTCCAGCATCCCAGTGCTGGGTCTGGCGTCCCAGTGCCTTGTCCAGCATCCCAGTGCCAAATCTGGTATCCCAGCACAGGGTCCAGCATCCCAGCACAGGGTCCAGCATCCCAGCATGGGGTCTGGCATCCCAGTGCCAGATCTGGCATCCTGGCACCGGGTCCAGCATCCCAGCACTGGCATCCCAGCACAGGGTCCGGCATCCCAGTGCTGGGTCCGGCATCCCAGTGCTGCGTCCAGCATCCCAGTGCCAGATCTGGCATCCCAGCCCCGGGTCCGGCATCCCAGTGCCGCGTCCAGCCTCTCAGCGCAGGGTCTGGCATCCCAGTGCCAGATCTGGCATCCCAGCACAGGGTCCGGCATCCCAGCACAGGGTCCAGCATCCCAGCATGGGGTCTGGCATCCCAGTGCCAGATCTGGCATCCTGGCACTGGCATCCCAGCACTGGGTCTGGCATCCCAGTGCTGGGTCCGGCATCCCAGTGCTGCGTCCAGCATCCCAGTGCCAGATCTGGCATCCCAGCACTGGGTCTGGCATCCCAGTACTGCATCTGGTATCCCAGCACAGCACCTGGCATCCCAGTGCCAGATCTGGCATCTCAGCATGGGTCTGGTATCCCAGTGCCTTGTCCAGCATCCCAGTGCCAGATCTGGCATCCCAGCACAGGGTCCGGCATCCCAGTGCCGCGTCCAGCCTCCCAGCGCAGGGTCTGGTGTCCCAGCGCTGCGTCCGGCATCATTTTCCAGCCGTGAAGCGCCTTCCACACGAGTGATTGCTTCATTCCGGCTCCTTATCGCCCCTGTATTATTTTAACCTGGAAGGGGCTTATTTCCA
The DNA here is from genome assembly GCA_008658365.1 of Alca torda. NCBI lineage: Eukaryota > Metazoa > Chordata > Aves > Charadriiformes > Alcidae > Alca > Alca torda. The sequence continues at coordinate 1,133,030 of CM018076.1, forward strand.
TTAGAATTGGAGCGTTCGCCGCGTATTTTGCATCTGAAATGTTTCATGTGATTAAGCGCTGGGAGAAGCGGGTATTAATTTTGCGCCTTGCCGGGGCACTCGCCGTCCTGGTGATCCCTCCCTTTGTCGCGGGGAACAAAGCCGTTTAATTTGGTGGCGGGGGACGAGGTTGGTCCCTGGGATCAGGCAGGCGCCCAGCCCAGGTGAGCTGGTAATTGGGATTAGCGGGCTAACGAGCCGGCCGCGCTGACGCCTTGTGCCGCTTCTCTCGTTGCAGGGCTATCAAGAACGGCAAAGGGCTGCACAGCAAGAAGGAGGTGCCCATCCACCGGGTGGCCGATATCTCCGGGGTAAGGACCGCGCGGCGCCGGCGCTGCCGCCTGCCAGGTTGTTTGCTGGGACGGGATGGATGCATGGAGCGGAGCAGGGGAGATACCGGCTGCTGGTGCTCCGGTATGGCCTGCGGTCCTGGGATGTGCGGGAATCCTGCTGGCACGGCGCCTGCCCGCCGGCTCTGCCAGAGGAACCGGGACACCCGGGCATCCGTCCTCCTCTGCCAGGGCTGGTGGCCCCCCCACCAGGTGCCACCGTAGAAGCTGTTTGTCACCCCCGGTGCACCCCGAAAGGGTGAAATGAGGTTTCTCATGGGGTTTCTCTTCTGCGGGGGGTGGTGGGGAGGTCTCACCGCGGGTGTCGTGGTGGCGTCACCCAAAGTGCCGTGGGGCATCACCGTGCAGGGCTGCCGTCACCGTGCCGTGACCAGCAGAGAGGGGCTGTGTCCGCGCGTCCATCCTGGCTTTGGTGCCCCGGCTCTGGAGAAGGTCCCTCGTGTCCTCGGGGGGATGGAGCTCTGTCCCTGGGCATCCCAATTCCCCCGCTGTCCCGGGCATCCCAATTCCTGCCCGCACAAGCCTCCTGCCCTGTTTTTAACGGCTGGGAGCTGCGGCGGCGTCCGCTGGTCGTGAGATGGAGATTCCTCCTCCTCGTGGGGTCCCCACCGGACGGGACACGGGGACAGGACAGGACATTCCTCCTCCTCCTCGTGGGGTCCCCACCGGATGGGACATGGGGACAGGACAGGACATTCCTCCTCCTCCTCGTGGGGTCTCCACCGGACGGGACACGGGGAACGGTGCTCCCCGTGCTGGCACCCACTCCTGGGGACGCCCCCGCGGCTCCCCGGGGCTCGGCTGCCTTTTCGCCTTCTAAAAACCCCCATCCCGGTGCGATCGCCCGCAAAAGGGACGTGGGGACATCCCAGCCCCGAGCCCCCCCCCCCCGGCTCCTGTCCCCGTGGGGGTCCCGCGCTGCCGCTGGGATCGTTAGGACCCCCGTATCTCAATCAGCGAGCGGAAAGCTCGGAGCCGGATGCGAGGGGGAGGGCCCCCGCAAACAAAATTAGGCTAATGCATCACGGCTTTTGTGAAAATTTGCGGATCTTTTTTTTTTTTTTTTTCAATTTTTAATAGTTTCCCGTAAATTGATCCCGGCCTTAGTCAGCCGCGTGTCAGCGGTTGGGCGGCGTGATGAATGCCGGCGCGTGCCGAGCCGACAGCGGCTGCTTTACCGCTGCCGAAAGAATTCCGTGTGAATTAGCGCCGGTATTTCCCTCCCGCTGCCGGGGGGGGCACACACCGGACTCGGCAAACACCCATTCCCGGGGTCCCGGGGCGGGGGTTTGGAGTGGCGGGATGGTGAGCATCCCTCTGCTCTCCCTCCCGGCACCGAACCGGAGCCTCTCCGGCGCTGCGCCGGGATGGGAGGCACGAGCCAGGCACGGTTTGGGGGGAAAAAAGGTGTCGCTGATATATTGGGGTGCCGGTGACCCCAGCGGCAGGACTTGCAGGGCCAGCGAGCCGTGGGGCAGTCACCGGCTGTTCCGCCCCAGCCGTGTCCCCGTGCCGCTGCCAAACGCTCCCGGTGCGATGCCCGCGGCACCGGCGGCTCGGCCCCGGCACGTGGGTGCTGCCGCGGTGCGCTCGGCCCCGGGTGCCGCAGCGGGGGGTCCGGGACCGGTACCGCACCGTTGCACGGGACCCCTGCCATGGGGCTCGGTCTCCTGCGGGCTGCGGCACCAGTTTGCCCAGTAGAGACCAGGCGGCATCGCTGCCGAGCTCCCTGTGGCTCCGGCGAAGGGGCCCTGGCGCTGGCACGGTGCTGGCGATGGAGCGGCTCCTGTGGCATTGCTCTGGGTCCCCTTGGCCGCTGGAGACATCCCTGTCCCCGGGCTCCTCCATACCCGATGCTCCTGCGGTTTTTCCCGGCTGTGTGCCCGCTGCCCTTTCCCGGCACGGCAGCTCCCCTCGCCGCCGCGCTCCATGGGGAAACGGTGTTGGGAAAACGCCGGCTTTTGGGCTCTTGCGCTGTTCAGGTTGCGGTGACAGGGCGGGCACAGGACCCTGGGTGCCACCCCGACCCCGACCCTGACCGGTGCCGGTGCGTCCCGTGGGGTGGCTTCGGCGCATCCCCTGCCCGTGGATGCTGACCTGTGCCGTCCACGGGCACGGCACCGTCACGGCGTCCTTGTCCCTGGGTCACCATCTCTGTCCCCACCCTGTCGAGCTGCTGGTGCCCAGCTCTGCCTTAAACATTCCCGAGCATCCCGGCTGGCTTGGCAACCGGGATGCAAAAAGCAGGGAATTAGCTCAAACACAGGATTTAGCCCGGTTTTCCCAGCTCCAGCACAGCCTCCTGTCCTCCCCCACCCGGGCTCCTGGTGGGAAATGTCCCTTCCCTTCGGTTTGGGCCACCCGATGGCTGCTGCCCTGGCAGCCCAGGAGCATCCCGAGCCCTCCTCACTCCCATCCCCATCCTCACCCTCCTCACTCCCATCCCCGTCCTCGCCCTGCCCGCAGGCAGGGATTCCCGTCGCGAAGCCGAGCGGCCTCTTGGACCCGCGATGCTGCAGGCAAGAAAAATCCACCCCCAACCCCCCACCCCAAAAAAAAATAGAGAAAAAAGCCAAGAGGGGAGCGGAGCAGCAGCAGCAATCCGGGCGAGCTGGCGTCTCCCGATAGCCTGCGCTCCAGCACGGGGATGCAGCCCGGCCGCCGGAAAGCCTCCCGCCCTTGCGCAAAGTCCTTGAATAATTTTGCGTAATTGGCAGAGCTTCACATAAAAGTGGAGTTAGGATGATTTTTTATTTTTTTTTTTTTAAATTCCCCCCCCTTCCCCGCGCTGTATTTATGCGCAATTTTTTCCTTCGATTCCCGGCTAATTAAACGTGGGAAGTGTTAAAATAATAGTAAGGAGGGTGGTGCCGCCTGGGCGGGAGGCTGCGGGGCAGAGCCGGCAGCACCGCCGTGGGATGGCCCGGTCCGACACGGATTGGGGAGCCCCAAAAAGGCGCGGGATGGGGGGTGCCGGGGGAGTTTGCACCCCCCGAGGTGGGTCGTGCCCTGGAAGCGCCTCTTTCTGCCGGGGACAGGAGCCGGATCTGGCACTCGGTGGCAGGGGACAAATCCTGCCGGCGTGGAAGGTGGGAGCCGAGGCTCGGGATGGGGAGGCGCCAGGGATCCCCCACTTCTCTTCCCCATCTCAATTTACCCGGTGATGCCTCCCAGCCTCCGGCACGTGTTGTCCCGCGTCCAGCAGATCCGAGAGCCTCTGTCAGCGTGTCCCCATGCGGGCACATCCAATGACATCCTCTTGATGGGATGCACCAGGCTGGAAACATCCCGACCCGGACCCACTCCCGGTGTCTCCGGTGCTCTGCCGCGTTCCCGGTGCCCTGGCCCCTCCGGAGGCTGCCGGGCCGGCGCCGGCAGTGGGACCGATGCAGGTTGGGGGCTGTTTGCCCCATCCCAGGTGGATGGGACTTGGATATCCCATGCTGAGGCGGAGGAGCCGGGGGCCACCAGCCCTGGAGCGCAGATCCAGGGGAAGCAGGTCCGGGAGCTCATCCGGGAGTCTCCATCCCCTGCGAACCGCAGAACCCGTGTCCGTCTGTCCCCGAGGCGCCGGCTGGGTCCCTCATGAGGTTCACAGGGACCCACGTCTCCAGCCTGTCCGGGTCCCTGTGGATGGCATCCCGTCCCCACAGCGTGTCACCGCGCCGCTTGGCTTGGTGTCACCCGCAAACTGGCTGAGGGTGGCCCCGATCCCGCTGTCCCTGTCATTGATGGAGACACTGAACGGTGCTGGTCCCAGTACGGACCCCTGAGGGACGCCACGTGTCACCCAACTCCATGTGGCCGTTGACCGCCCCCCTCGGCATGCGACCACCCAGCCAATTCCTGCTCCACCTCTCCCCAGTTTAGAGGGAAGGATGCCAGGTGTGACGCAAGCACAAGGTCCGCGTGGGGACGGGGATGGGGACGGAGAGGGGACCGGCTCCATGGTGGCAGGGGTGGGATGCACCCCAGGGTGGCCACCGAACACCCTCGGTGGGGTCAGGGTCATCCCCAGTGGCGCCCGGGAAGCCATTGGGGAAGGTCCAAGGGGACCGAGGGTCAAATCCTTGGTCCTGGCATCACATCCAGCATTTCCCATCCCCACGGTGAGCGGGAGACCCGTGTGCCCACCGGCGCGGTGGAGGTGGCATCACCCCCAGCCGGGAGCGGTGATGGCCGGGAGGCAGCAAGAAAAGCATGGAGGGACGCGGAGCATCCTCCCGGCAGCGCATCCCCCCTCCGCCTTAATTCCCAAAGCCCCAGATAAACCTGCCCTCACAGGGACGTCGGGGACCGAGGGGACACCCGTGTCCCCCGTGCCGGGCTGCCGGCACGCCAGGCCGGGCAGGAATCGCCCGCTCTCTGCCGGCGATTCCCCGGTACCAACGGGCACTTTTGGCGGAAAAGCTGCACGTTTGCCTTGGGAGAATCCCGGTGGGTTTTTCAGGTCGTTCCCCGGCACGGTCGAACGCCGCCACCGCCTCCTCTCGCTGCTGCCGGCAGCCGGTTCCCTGATCTTCCTCACCACCGAGCTCTTCCTCACCACCGAGCTCTTCCTCGCCACCGAGCTCTTCCTCACCCCCAACCTCTTCCTCACCACCGAGCTCTTCCTCACCGCCGAGCTCTTCCTCACCGTTGAGCACTTCCTCACCACCGAGCTCTTCCTCACCGCTGAGCTCTTCCTCACCACTGAGCTCTTCCTCACCACCAAGCTCTTCCTCACCGTTGAGCACTTCCTCACCACCGAGCTCTTCCTCACCACCGAGCTCTTTGTCACCACCGAGCTCTTCCTCACCGCTGAGCTCTTCCTCACCGTTGAGCTCTTCCTCACCACCGAGCTCTTCCTCACCACCAAGCTCTTCCTCACTGCTGAGCTCTTCCTTGCTGCCGAGCTCTTCCTCACTGCCGAGCTCTTCCTCACCGCTGAGCTCTTCCTCACCGCCGAGCTCTTCCTCACCGTTGAGCTCTTCCTCACTGCTGAGCTCTTCCTCACCGTTGAGCTCTTCCTCACCACCGAGCTCTTCCTCACCACTGAGCTCTTCCTCACCACCAAGCTCTTCCTCACTGTTGAGCACTTCCTCACCACCAAGCTCTTCCTCACCACCGAGCTCTTCCTCACCGCTGAGCTCTTCCTCACCACTGAGCTCTTCCTCACCGCTGAGCTCTTCCTCACCACCAAGCTCTTCCTCACCGTTGAGCACTTCCTCACCACCGAGCTCTTCCTCACCACCGAGCTCTTTGTCACCACCGAGCTCTTCCTCACCACCGAGCTCTTCCTCACCGCTGAGCTCTTCCTCACCACCGAGCTCTTCCTCACCGTTGAGCTCTTCCTCACCACCGAGCTCTTCCTCACCACCAAGCTCTTCCTCACTGCTGAGCTCTTCCTTGCTGCCGAGCTCTTCCTCACTGCTGAGCTCTTCCTCACCGCTGAGCTCTTCCTCACTGCCGAGCTCTTCCTCACCGTTGAGCTCTTCCTCACCGCTGAGCTCTTCCTCACCGCCGAGCTCTTCCTCACCGTTGAGCTCTTCCTCACCACCGAGCTCTTCCTCACCACTGAGCTCTTCCTCACCACCAAGCTCTTCCTCACTGTTGAGCTCTTCCTCACCACCGAGCTCTTCCTCACCGCTGAGCTCTTCCTCACCGCGAGCTCTTCCTCGCCGCCGAGCTCTTCCTCACCGTTGAGCTCTTCCTCACCACCGAGCTCTTCCTCACCGCCGAGCTCTTCCTCACCGTTGAGCTCTTCCTCACCACCGAGCTCTTCCTCACCGCCGAGCTCTTCCTCACAGTTGAGCTCTTCCTCACCACCGAGCTCTTCCTCACCCCCAAGCTCTTCCTCACCACCGAGCTCTTCCTCACCGCCGAGCTCTTCCTCACCACCGAGCTCTTCCTCACCCCCAAGCTCTTCCTCACCGCTGAGCTCTTCCTCACCGCCGAGCTCTTCCTCACCACCGAGCTCTTCCTCACTGCTGAGCTCTTCCTCACCACTGAGCTCTTCCTCACCGTTGAGCTCTTCCTCACCACCAAGCTCTTCCTCACCGTTGAGCTCTTCCTCACCACCAAGCTCTTCCTCACTGCTGAGCTCTTCCTCACCGCTGAGCTCTTTCTCACCACTGAGCTCTTCCTCACCCCCAAGCTCTTCCTCGCCGCCGAGCTCTTCCTCACCACCGAGCTCTTCCTCACCACCGAGCTCTTCCTCGCCGCCTCCACCACCCGCTCAGGGCAGCCGGGGAGTTTGGGGGGGGGGTTCCCCCATCACCCCCCTTTTGGGCCGGAGCGGGGAAGCCCACCCCAGCCCCTTCCTTCCTTCCGGCGCTCGGGGACCGGCTGATGCCGGGGACCACGCAGCCGGTGGCTTCTGGTTGCCCACCTGGGCAAGCGAGCATCCACCCGCGGCATGGAAACGGGTTAAAATGGGGATGCTGGTGCTGGCAGTGCCGATACCTGCTCCTTTGGCTCCCGGAGCTCCTGCCGGGGGTCTCCCATCCCCGGAGGGACACGGAGATTTGCCTCTTCCGACGCTGCCGTCCCGGCAGCGTCGGAAGAGGCAAATCTCCGTGTCCCTCCGGGGATGGGCTGGAAGAGGCTCCGTCTCCTCTGCCAGCGCCATTCCCGTCCCATTCTGCCTCCCAACCTCGGCTCCCGAGACTTCCAGCCCTTTTCCATCAGCGGCAGGTTGCGTTTAGCTAAATAAAAGTTATTAAACCCCGCTCCGATCCCGGACGAGCTCCTGCCTCCTCCAGCTCCTACGGAGAGGCGCCCGCTTTTGGCGGTGGCACGCTCCCTTCCTTCCCTCCTCTGCGGCTCGTTTCTCTAAATTAAAGCCGGAGCCGGATAAAAAGCCACCCGGCTGCCTTTTATTTTGGGAGCGGCTTATTTCCCCCCCCCCCGGCTTTCTTCCTCGGGGGGAACGAATGGGGAGGTTGCCCCACGGAACGTCTCGCCCCCCCCCGCGGGATGGGCAACACGCGGAGATGCCGGATGAAGCTGCCGCCCCGAAACTCAGCCGGCGACCGAGGTGGGGGCTGGGGGCTGCGGTTCCCCGGCTGCGGCTACACCGTGCCGAGGGCTTCCAGCCGGCACCGGGCTCGCCATGGGGTCTGCCGGCACACGGGCGCCGCACTGGCCCCCTGCAGAGAGGGCGATGCTCGCGGTGGTGCCGCTGGCCGGGGGACACCGACATCCCCCCCCCCCACCCCCCCCCGGCCAGCCCCGGCCTCCTCAGCCGCTGGGCAGCTCGTTAAATTTTTATTAACGAATGTGCCTGAGTTCATACGCAGCTGGGAAGGGAGCGGGCGGCGCGCCAAGGCGGGGTTTCCCGGGAAAGGGGGAGTCGTGGGCTGCTCCGTTATGGAGGGGAGGGATGGGGCAGGACCTGGCCTGCCTGCTCCTGCCTGCTCCTGCCTGCGCCAGCAGCCGTCCCCATGCTGGAGCAGTTGGAGCCTGTGCTCCGGGGACGTGGGTGCAGGCCTGGGGTTGACGGTCCATCCCAGGCTGGGAGAAGTCAGATCCCTGCCCGCATCCTGCATCTCCCTGCCCATATCCTGCATCCCTGCCTGCATCCTGCATCCCTGCCTGTATCCTGCATCCCTGCCTGTATCCTGCATCCTGCATCCCTGCCCACATCCTACATCCCTGCCCGCATCCTGCATCCCTGCCTGCATCCTGTATCCCTGCCTGTATCCTGCATCCCTGCCTGTATCCTGCTTCCCTGCCTGCATCCTGCATCCTTGTCCACATCCTGCATCCATGCCTGCATCCCGCATCCCTGCCTGCATCCTGCATCCATGCCCGCATCCTGCATCCCTGCTCGCATCCCGCATCCCTGCCTGCATCCTGCATCCCAGCCTGTATCCCGCATCCCTGCCTGTATCCCGCATCCATGCCTGCATCCCACATCCCTGCCTGCATCCTGCATCCCTGCTCGCATCCCACATCCCTGTCCACATCCCACATCCCTGCCTGTATCCTGCATCCCTGCCTGTATCCCACATCCCTGCCTGTATCCTGTATCCATGCCAGCATCCTGCATCCCTGCCCGTATACTGCATCCCTGTCCACATCCCACATCCCTGCCTGTATCCTGCATCCCTGCCTGTATCCCACATCCCTGCCTGTATCCTGTATTCATGCCAGCATCCTGCATCCCTGCCCTATCCTGCATCCATGCCTGCATCCTGCATCCCTGCCTGTATCCCACATCCCTGCCTGCATCCTGCATCCCTGCCTGTATCCTGCATCCCTGCCTGCATCCTGCATCCCTGCCCGTATACTGCATCCCTGTCCACATCCCACATCCCTGCCTGTATCCTGCATCCCTGCCTGTATCCCACATCCCTGCCTGTATCCTGTATCCATGCCAGCATCCTGCATCCCTGCCCTATCCTGCATCCATGCCTGCATCCTGCATCCCTGCCTGTATCCCACATCCCTGCCTGTATCCTGTATCCATGCCCGCATCCTGCATCCCTGCCCTATCCTGCATCCATGCCTGCATCCTGCATCCCTGCCTGTATCCCGCATCCCTGCCCGCATCCTGCATCCCTGCCCGCGTCCTGCATCCCTCCCCGCGTCCTGCATCCCTGCCTTTATCCTGCATCCCTGCCCGCATCCTGCATCCCTCCCCGGCTGGCGCGGGGGCAGGTGAGGCCGATCCAGGCACCGAGCCCGTGGCAAGGGAGCACCCGTTGTCCCCACCGTGAGGGACATCGGGGTGCCGGCGGGTCCCCGCACATCAGGTGGGGCGGTGGTTGTCCCCAGCGCACCGTACCCCCCCCCGACACCCCCCCCCCGCCTTTTCTCCCCCCAGGACACCCAGAAGGCGAAGCAGTTCCTGCCCTTCCTGCAGCGCGCCGGCCGCTCGGAGGCCGTGGTGGAATACGTCTTCAGCGGCTCCCGGCTGAAGCTCTTCATGCCAAAGGAAACCTGCCTCATCACCTTCCTGCTGGCAGGTGAGCCCCCGGCTTCGTGGGGGGGGGTCCTCGCCCCCCCCTTGGGTGCACAGTCCTCCCTCACCCCCCCGGGGCTGCGGGGGAATTTAACGCTGCTGATGGTTTGACCTCGGGGGGGGCGTTAATTGAGCTGGGGGGCACTAATTGGAGATATCAGAGGGTTCAGGTGCTGCCGGGGGCTTTGTGCTGCTCCCGCCCGGACACCCCCCCAGCGGGATTGCTGGGAGTGCTGTCCCCCCCGTCCCGTGCCCCTCGCCCTGGGGGGGAGGGGGGTGTTTGGGTGCCTCCTGCACCTTTGGGTGCTTCTTGCACTTTTGGGTGCCCGGCGGCACGGCCGCTCGCCCCCTTTTCCCTCCATGGTCCTTGTGTCCATGGGGCAGGGCGCTTGCGATGGGGGGGATCCGAGGGGCAGCGATGTTGGGGGGGGAGGGGGGGGCGAACCCCAGCAGCATCGTGCGGTTGGGGAGGAGGTATGGGGACGCATAGGGACGCATGGGGACGTATGGGGACGGGGACAAGCAGGAGCGGTTCGGCTGATGGAGGTGCCTCAGCCCAGGGCTCACCCCGCGCCCTCGCGGCGGTGGTTTTGGTAGGTCCTACAAAAACGGGAGGTTCCCCCCCACCATCCCCCGCTCCCCCCAACCAAAGCAGTGCCGTAGTTCAGGCAGAGCGCGGCAGGAGCACGGCGAGCCCCTGGGAGGGGGTTGGAAGGTGCCACCTCCTGGGCTGGTGCCAGGGTGTCACCGGGGGAAGCCCATCGGCGGCGGCGCCGGATCCCTCCGTGGCAGGGGATGTGGGGTGGGCTCATCCCTCGCTCCCGTTTCTATGGCGATAACTGTCGGGGGCGGGGGGGGGGGGGAAGGATGACCCTGAACGCCCATCGTTCACAACTTGGTTATGAAAAATTCAATAAGTGTATAAATAGATCTTACACGGGGATAAAACCACCGAGGTTTCCGTAAGCAGCAGCTCTCGCCACTCCCACCGAAGGAATATTTATCCTGGGGGGGGGGGGGGAGCGTGGGGGCTGGGATGCAGGTTTTGTTCTCCTTTTTCGATCCCGGAGCCGGGGAACGGCGTGCGGCACGGGAGCGGATACCTGCGGCCACTCGCCCTGGACTGGCTCTTTGCTGGTCCCCAGGGCCACCAGCACCTGGGCTGGGGAGCGCCGAGGGCTCTGGGGAGCGGGAAGGACCACGGAATCATGGAATCACGGAATCCCAGGTTGGAAGGGACCTCAGGGATTGTTTGGTTCAACCTTTTGTGGGAAAGGGAGCCAAGATGAGACCATAGAATCATGGAATCCCAGGTTGGAAGGGACCTCAAGGATCATCTGGTCCAACCTTTCTTGGCTAAAGCCCGCTCTAGAGGAGGTGGCCCAGCTCCCTGTCCAGCTGGATCTTGAAATTATCCAATGTTGGGGAATCCATCCTTTCCTTGGGCTGATTGTCCTCACTGTGAAACATTTTCCTCTTCTGTCCAGTCAGAATCTCCCCAGCAGTAACTTGTCCCCATCACCCCTCATCTTTCCCATGGGACTCCTTGTGAAAAGGGGGTCTCCATCTTCTCTGTAGCCACCCTTTAAACACTGGGATGCGGTGATGAGGTCTCCCCTGAGCCGTCTTTTCTCCGGGCTGAACAAGCCCCGTTCTCTCAGCCTGTCCTCGTGGGGCAGCTTCCCAGCCCTCGGATCATCTTGGTGGCCCTTGGTGGCCCCTCTCCAGCCTGGCCACAGCTTCCTTGTGTAGCGGGGACCAAAACCGAGCACCGAATTCCAGGTGTGGCCTGGCCAGGGCCGGGTAGAGTGGGATAACAAGGAGGAGTCGGGGCCTACGAGAAGGATGGAGAGGGACTTTTTACAAGGACGTGTAGTGAGAGGACGAGGGTTGATGGCTCCAAACTGGGAGAGGGGAGACTGAGATGAGACCTTGGGAAGAAATTGTTTGCTGTGAGGGTGGTGAGCCCCTGGCCCAGGTTGCCCAGAGAAGCTGTGGCTGCCCCATCCCTGGAGGGGTTCAAGGCCAGGTTGGACGGGGCTTGGAGCAACCTGGGCTGGTTGAAGATGACTAGGTGGCCTTTAAGGGTCCCTTCCAACCCAACCCATTCCATGATTGTCGGATAATGATTCTTTCTCTCTGCGGGAGATGCCCGTGTTGATGCAGCCCAGCACCTCCTTGGCTTTCCTTGCCCCAGCAGCACAATGTTCACTCGTCTCGAGCTTGGTGTCCCCAGGACCCCCAGGTCCCTTTCCCCGGAGCTGCTCCCCAGCCAGGTGGATCCCAGCCTGTGCCGCACTCCGGGATTGTGTGTTCCCAGGTGCAGGACCTTACACTTGTCCTTGCTGAATTCCATAAGGCTGTTGTTACCCCGCTCTTCCAGCCCATCCAGGCCTTCCTGCAGGATGGCTCTCCCTTCCCAAGTGTCCATGTCGCCACCCAGTTTGATGTCATCAGCAGACTTCATCCGGGCACACTTGATCCCATCACCCAGATCACTCATGAAGATATTAAGCAGCGTTGGGCCCAGTGTCCATCCCTGGGGGACCCCACTTTGACCAGTTGCCAGTTTGAGGAGGAGCTGTTGACCACCACCCTCCAGGTGTGGCCAGTCAAACCAGTCCCCCCCCACCGCAGGGACCACTCATCTGGCCCATAACCCGTCGATTTCTCTAGGGGGAGGCTGTGGGGAACCATGTTGGAAGCCTTGGAGAAGCCCAGTAGACCACCTTGCTGCTCTTGCCTGGTCTGTAGGACACGGCCAGGCCCCCCCAGTCCCACCAGTGATCCCCCCCGAGTGATGCTCTTGCCTGGTCTGTAGGACATGTCCAGGAGCCCCCAGTCCCACCAGTGACCCCCACCATCACACCAGAGTGCCCAAACCCCCCCAGAGAGATGCTCTTGCCTGGTCTGTAGGACACGTCCAGGAGCCCCCAGTCCCACCAGTGACTCCCACTATCACCCCAGAGCAAAGAACCCCCCCCAGAGTGATGCTCTTGCCTGGTCGGTAGGACACATCTGGAGCCCCCAGTCCCACCAGTGACCCCCCACCATCACCCCAGAGCAAAGAACCCCCCCCAGAGTGATGCTCTTGCCTGGTCTGTAGGACACGTCCAGGAACCCCCAGTCCCACCAGTGACCCCCACCATCACCCCAGAGTGACCAAACCCACCTGGAGCGATGCTCTTGCCTGGTCTGTAGGACACGTTCTGGAACCCCCAGTCCCACCAGTGACCCCCACCATCACCCCAGAGTGACCAAACCCACCTGGAGCAATGCTCTTGCCTGGTCTGTAGGACATGTCCAGGAGCCCCCAGTCCCACCAGTGACTCCCACTATCACCCCAGAGCAAAGAACCCCCCCCAGAGTGATGCTCTTGCCTGGTCGGTAGGACACATCCAGGAACCCCCAGTCCCACCAGTGACCCCCACCATCACCCCAGAGTGACCAAACCCACCTGGAGTGATGCTCTTGCCTGGTCTGTAGGACATGTTCTGGAACCCCCAGTCCCACCAGTGACCCCCCACCATCACCCCAGAGTGACCAAACCCACCTGGAGCGATGCTCTTGCCTGGTCTGTAGGACACGTTCTGGAACCCCCAGTCCCACCAGTGACCCCTCACCATCACCCCAAGGTGAAGAACCCCCCCGGAGTGATGCTCTCGCCTGGTCTGTAGGACACGTCCAGGAACCCCCAGTCCCACCAGTGACCCCCACCATCACCCCAGAGTGACCAAACCCCCCCAGAGAGATGCTCTTGCCTGGTCTGTAGGACATGTCCAGGAGCCCCCAGTCCCACCAGTGACTCCCACTATCACCCCAGAGCAAAGAACCCCCCCCAGAGTGATGCTCTTGCCTGGTCGGTAGGACACGTCCAGGAACCCCCAGTCCCACCAGTGACCCCCACCATCACCCCAGAGTGACCAAACCCACCTGGAGTGATGCTCTTGCCTGGTCTGTAGGACACGTTCTGGAACCCCCAGTCCCACCAGTGACCCCCCACCATCACCCCAAGGTGAAGAACCCCCCCGGAGTGATGCTCTCGCCTGGTCTGTAGGACACGTCCAGGAACCCCCAGTCCCACCAGTGACCCCCACCATCACCCCAGAGTGACCAAACCCACCTGGAGCAATGCTCTTGCCTGGTCTGTAGGACATGTCCAGGAGCCCCCAGTCCCACCAGTGACTCCCACTATCACCCCAGAGCAAAGAACCCCCCCCAGAGTGATGCTCTCGCCTGGTCTGTAGGACACATCTGGAGCCCCCCAGTCCCACCAGTGACCCCCACCATCACCCCAGAGCAAAGAACCCCCCCGGAGCGACGCTCTCTCCTGGGGACATCCCATCCCGGTGTCTGGCCGGGGCAGGAGCACCCCCGGCCCCGCTCCGGGCTGGCTGTGCCGTGTGGGAAGCGTGTCCTAAACCTGTCCTTCTCCGCGTGCTTGTGCGTATAAATAGTCACCGAGGCTTATTTATAATTAACCGTTCTCAAAGTCAGCTGCGAAAGACGGGGAAACGCGACTCCCTCTCGCCTGCGACCGAGACATTAAAATTTTAAGCAGCAATAAAACTCCCACACGCCCGGGAAGAGGAATTTAGATATATTTAAATATTTCTGCTTTTAAAAGGCTGCCGCTGAGTTCGGCCGTGTTTTAGATGGGAGAATCCTCCCGGCTTCCTCCCGGGGCTCCCTGCGAACCGGGATGCGTCCCCGTGTCCCGCTGGCGGAGGCGCTCTCCTGGATTTTTGGGTGGGATTTGCGCTGGGAGCAGGGAAGGAGCAGTCGCCGGTGGCCGATGGGGTGCCCCATCCTCATCCTCGCCAGCGGGATGCCCATGGGGCCATGCACGCCACGGGATCCTTCCCGTGGTGGGATAATGGGGGTCCCGCTGTCCCTCCCTGGGATAATGAGGGTCCTGCTGTCCCTCCCTGGGGTCCGACGGCTAAATAGACACCCGTCCCTGCCCGGAGCCGGCCATTCCCGGCGAGTCAGGGGCGCTCTGGCTTGGCCTTTCTGCTTTCTCCGGTAATTTGGAAATGAAAGGGGAGGGCGCTGGGGCGGCCTGGAAATGGCTGGCTCCGGGGGGAACGCGCCGGCTGCGAGTTATATTTAATCCCGGTTGCTGTGGAGACCGGCTGGCTCTCGCCCGCTCCCAGGGGCTGAGTTTGCTCCCAAAAGTTCCCAAAGCGGCGCAGAACCCCCCGGCTCCAGCTGCCACGGGGGGTCCCGGGGGTCCCTGCAGCCCTTGGGGGTCCCTGGCGGGGGTGGGGACTGATGGGCTGAGTCCCCCCTCCTCGCCACCTCCTTGGCCACCTCCTTGGCTACCTCCTTGGCCACCTTCTTGGCCACCTCCTTGGCTACGTCCTTGGCCACCTCCTTGAGCACCTCCTTGAGCACCTCCTTGGCCACCTCCTTGGCTACCTCCTTGGCTACCTCCTTGGCTACCTCCTTGACCACCTCCTTGGCTACCTCCTTGAGCACCTCCTTGGCTACCTCCTTGGCCACCTCCTTGGCCACCTCCTTGGCCACCTCCGCACTGCCCTGCGCCAGACGCCTCAATTAGGGGGTTGGGAATAACGAGTGGGCGACTGGCGGCCCGTCGCGCAGCTTGGGCCGGGCTCTGGTTTGGGGTGCTGGGTGCCCCGCAGCGGGGTGCCCCCGTCAGCCGCCCGGGCCGTGGGGCTGCACCCCTCTGCCGCAGCCTCTGCGTCTCCCGGGGGGCTCTGCGTTGCCTGGGATCATCCTGCATTGCCCAGGGATCATCCTGCATTGCCCAGGACCATCCTGAGTTGCCCAGGACCATCCTGCATTGCCCAGGACCATCCTGAGTTGCCCAGGAGCATCCTGAGTTGCCCAGGATCATCCTGCATTGCCCAGGGATCATCCTGCATTGCCCAGGACCATCCTGAGTTGCCCAGGACCATCCTGCATTGCCCAGGACCATCCTGAGTTGCCCAGGAGCATCCTGAGTTGCCCGGGAGCATCCTGCATTGCCCAGGACCATCCTGAGTTGCCCAGGAGCATCCTGCATTGCCCAGGATCATCCTGAGTTGCCCGGGAGCGTCCTGAGTTGCCCAGGACCATCCTGCATTGCCCAGGACCATCCTGAGTTGCCCAGGAGCATCCTGCATTGCCCAGGACCATCCTGAGTTGCCCAGGAGCATCCTGCATTGCCCAGGAGCATCCTGAGTTGCCCAGGAGCATCCTGCGTTGCCTGGGATCATCCTGCATTGCCCAGGACCATCCTGAGTTGCCCGGGAGCATCCTGAGTTGCCCAGGACCATTCTGAGTTGCCCAGGACCATCCTGAGTTGCCCGGGAGCATCCTGCTTTGGCCAGGAGCATCCCACATTGCACAGGACCATCCCGAGTCCCACAGGACCATCCCGCCTTGCTCAGGACCATCCCGATTTGCCGGTCCCAGAGCCGCCTGTGCTGAGCTGGGCTAACGGTGCTGCTGGGGACAATTCCGGGGTTTTGGGGCAAACTGCACCCAGCTCCGGCCCTCCCCCGCTCGCCTCCGGGGAGACCTGCCCGGCTGCGGCTCTCTAACGGAGCTGCGCACATTAATTAGGGGCTAAAAAGGCGGGTAAGGTGCCAATTAGCGTGGAAGATGGCGCGCCCCTTCTGTCTTCCCCCCCCGCGGACCCCGCACATCTGCCGCGGTGGGTGTTCCTGGGCTCCGGCTGGATCCATCCCTTCATCCCGGCGGCAGTGCCGGGGCGGGCGCGGCTGGGGCCGGTGAGCTCGGTGCACCCACGCCGCCCCCTGCCCGGCCTGGCGTGGGGGTCATCCCCCCCTCCCCCCCCCGGTCGCTCCCATCGGCGGCAAACCCTAAGGGAAGACCCCGGTGTCCTGCGGGTCCTCGGGTCCCCCCCGGGCGGGCGCTCCCTGGGGATGGGGGTTTGGGGTGTCCCTGAGCACAGGAGGGCGGTGCAGGCAGGGCCGTGCAGGCAGGGCTCAGTGCAGGCAGGGCAGTGCAGGCAGGGCAGTGCAGGCAGGGCTGTGTGCAGGCAGGGCTGTGTGCAGGCAGGGCAGTGCAGGCAGGGCAGTGCAGGCAGGGCTCAGTGCAGGCAGGGCCGTGCAGGCAGGGCTCAGTGCAGGCAGGGCTCAGTGCAGGCAGGGCAGTGCAGGCAGGGCAGTGCAGGCAGGGCTGTGTGCAGGCAGGGCAGTGCAGGCAGGGCAGTGCAGGCAGGGCTCAGTGCAGGCAGGGCTCAGTGCAGGCAGGGCCGTGCAGGCAGGGCTGTGTGCAGGCAGGGAAGTGCAGGCAGGGCAGGCAGGGCTGTGCAGGCAGGGCAATGCAGGCAGGGCAGGCAGGGCCGTGCAGGCAGGGCTGTGTGCAGGCAGGGCAGGGCAGGCAGGGCTCAGTGCAGGCAGGGCAGGGCAGGCAGGGCTCAGTGCAGGCAGGGCAGTGTGCAGGCAGGGCTCAGTGCAGGCAGGGCAATGCAGGCAGGGCAGTGCAGGCAGGGCTCAGTGCAGGCAGGGCAATGCAGACAGGGCAGTACAGGCAGGGCTCAGTGTAGGCAGGGCTCAGGGCAGGCAGGGCAGTGCAGGCAGGGCCATGCAGGCAGGGCTGTGTGCAGGCAGGGCAAGGCAGGGCAGGCAGGGCCATGCAGGCAGGGCAGGCAGGGCAGGCAGGGAGAGCTGTGCAGGCAGGGCAGTGCAGGCAGGGCTCAGTGTAGACAGGGCTGTGTGCAGGCAGGGCACTCAGGGCTCAGTGCAGGCAGGGCAGGCAGGGCAAGGCAGGCAGGGCAGGGCAGGCAGGGCTCAGTGCAGGCAGGGCTCAGTGCAGGCAGGGCTCAGGGCAGGCAGGGCTCAGTGCAGGCAGGGCCGTGCAGGCAGGGCTCAGTGCAGGCAGGGCTGGGTGCAGGCAGGGCTCAGTGCAGGCAGGGCAGTGCAGGCAGGGCTGGGTGCAGGCAGGGCTGTGCAGGCAGGGCAGTGCAGGCAGGGCTGGGTGCAGGCAGGGCAGACTCCCTGCCTCCCTCCCCCTCCCCTGGCGGCAGCGGGGCGGTGGGATCCGGCGAGGGGAGGGGTGGGCTGGGAATGGGGCTGGATTCCCCGGCTCCTCCATCGCCCTGCCCGCTGTCTTTTCCCTTTCCCGTCCGTCCATTAATGGGATCATGCTGGTGATTGGAACAACTTCCCAGCCTCCCGGGGCCGGGGAGGGGGCACACCTGCGCCCACCGCGGCGAAGCCCTTTGGTGACAGGGCTGGTGACGCCGCGGCACGGCAGATGCCACAGACGGGCGGGTTTGGCATCCCACCCGCATCCCCGGCAGGGACCCCCATGGAGCCAGGATCCCATGGTGAAGGGACCCCCACGGCACAGGGACCCCCATGGCACAGGGGCCCCCACAGTGCAGGGACCCCCACAGTGCAGCACCCCCACGGCACAGGGACCCCCACGGCACAGGGACCCCCATGGCACAGGGACCCCCATGGAGCAGGGACCCCCATGGCACAGGGACCCCCATGGCACAGGGGCCCCCACAGTGCAGGGACCCCCACAGTGCAGGGACCCCCATGGCACAGGGGCCCCCATGGAGCGGGGACTCCCATGGCACAGGGACCCCCAAAGCACAGGGACCCCCATGGCACAGGGGCCCCCACAGTGCAGGGACCCCCATGGCACAGGGAGCCCCATGGAGCAGGGACCCCCATGGCACAGGGCCCCCCACAACGCAGGGACCCCTACAGAGCAGGGACCCCATAGCACAGAGACCCCAGAGCAGGACCCCTATGGAGCAGCGACCCCATGGCACAGGCACCCCACGGTGCAGGGACCCCCATGGCACAGGGACCCCCATGGCAAAGGGACCCCCACGGTGCAGGGACTCCCCCAGAGCAGGACCCCAGAGCAAGACGCTCATGGTGCAGGGACCCCCATGGCACAGGGAGCCCCATGGAGCAGGGACCCCCATGGCACAGGGCCCCCCACAACGCAGGGACCCCTACAGAGCAGGGACCCCATAGCGCAGAGACCCCAGAGCAGGACCCCTATGGAGCAGCGACCCCACAGCACAGGGACCCCCACGGCACAGGGACCCCTATGGAGCAGGGACCCCCATGGAGCGGGGACCCCAAAGGCGCAGGGACCCCAATGGCGCAGGGACCCCCACGGCACAGGGACCCCCATGGCACAGGGACCCCCATGGAGCAGGGACCCCTATGGAGCAGGGACCCCCATGGCACAGGGACCCCCACGGCACAGGGACCCCCATGGAGCAGGGACCCCCACGCGTCCTCCCGCGCTCCCTCAGTTTTGGGGGGCGGACGGGGACCTGCTGGGGCCCCCCCCCCGCCCCGCGCTAATTAATTAATTGCCGGAGTTATCGCGTCGTATCAAATAACACGGGCGGGTGCTGGGGGGCGGCGGTGGGGCCACGGGGCGGGGGCGGCTGGTGGCCACGAGCCCGGCGTGGGCGCCAGGGCCGGGGGCAGTTTCGCCCTCTGCGCTCACACACGCGCTTTTACTTATTCCCTAATATTTTTTTTGGAGGGGGGGAGGGCGTTTCCAGCCGGTTCCGCTCCCGGGAGCTGTGCTCCGCCGCTCGGCCGATGCTCCCTGACCCCTCCGCTGCCGTGCCGTCGCCCATCGCTCGGAGCCAGAAATATGATAAATCTCTGTATTTTATTGATGCCGTCGGGTTTTTTTTATATATATATTTTTTTTTTTTTTTTTTTTTTTTTTATATCTGGAATGCAAACGAGCGTCACAAAGAGAAGACAGGTCCCTTGTAAATGTGACTGTGGGGATGCTCCCAAGGGAGCCTCATCCCGTCTCTCCAGCTAAAATATATACGTTTGAGCGCTATAAATATGTGCACATAGAGAGGCGCTAATTTAATCCCGGGTTTCTGCTTTCCCGGCGAGACTCCGATGCCTTCCCGGGATGGGGGCCGACGTACCGTGACTCCCCCCCAGCCTGGCCAGCCGGCCCCGAGGAGGCGAGCCCCGTGGCCAGCAGCCCCCCGGGAGGGGATGCCACCGGGAGCCGTGTGCCCCCGGGCTGCCAACACGGGGGCGTGCGTCCGCTTTTGGGGGAAAAAGAGGTGAAAATGAGGGTTCTGCCCGGGCCGCAGCCCCCCGAGGTTGTGCCCGCTCCGGTCCGTGCCCCCCACGCGGCGGCGGACGCGCCACCCCCCATCCCACAGCCCTTTCCGGCGCGTGATGCCGCCGCTTTTGGCAACTCATGTATTTTTAATGTGATTTTTGGGGGGGGTTTGCCTCATTTTTTCCCCACCGGAGCGGGGGTCGGTGCCACGGGAGCAGCCGGGAGCCCCCCACCCACCGTGGGGACACGGCACGGGGAAGGGGGGGGCTGGTCAGGTCTCTGGGCGCCGCGGCTTGGCCAGGGGGCAGAGCATCCCCGCCGGGGGGGGGATGCAGATCCGCAAGGTCGGGATGTGGGGACCCCAAATGCTGAGGGGTGGTGACACCCGAGGCTGCAGAGACACAGTGTTGGGACATGGTGACCCCAAAGGCTGCAGATGTTCAGGGTTGGGACATGGTGACCCCAAAGCCTGCAGATACGGTGTCAGGACATGGTGACCCCAAATGCTGAGGTGTGGTGACACCCGAGGCTGCAGACGCACAGTGTTGGGTCATGGTGACCCCAAAGGCTGCAGATGTTCAGGGTTGGGTCATGGTGACCCCAAAGGCTGCAGCATTTGGGACGTGGTGACCCCAAAGGCTGCAGATGTTCAGAGTTGGGACATGGTGACCCCAAAGGCTGCAGATGTTTATGGTTGGGTCATGGTGACCCCAAAGGCTGCAGCATTTGGGATGTGGTGACCCCAAAGGCTGTAGACAGAGCATCAGGACGCGGTACCCCCAAATGCTGAGGTGTGGTGGCACCAGGTGCTGCAGACACACAGTGTTGGGTCATGGTGACCCCAAAGGCTGCAGATGTTTAAGGTTGGGACATGGTGACCCCAAAGACTGCAGATATGGTGTCAGAACATGGTGACCCCAAATGCTGAGGTGTGGTGGCACCAGGTGCTGCAGAGACACGGTGTTGGGTCATGGTGACCCCAAAGGCTGCAGATGTTTAAGGTTGGGACATGGTGACCCCAAAGACTGCAAATACAGTGTCAGAACATGGTGACCCCAAATGCTGAGGTGTGGTGACACCCGAGGCTGCAGACGCACAGTGTTGGGTCATGGTGACCCCAAAGGCTGCAGCATTTGGGATGTGGTGACCCCAAAGGCTGCAGACACATGGTGACCCCAAATACTGCAGATACGGCATCAGGACGCGGTACCCCCAAATGCTGAGGTGTGGTGGCACCAGGTGCTGCAGACGCACAGTGTTGGGTCATGGTGACCCCAAAGACTGCAGATACAGTGTCAGGACGTGGTGACCCCAAATGCTGAGGTGTGGTGACACCAGATGCTGCAGACGCGCGGTGTCGGGACATGGTGACCCCAAAGGCTGCAGCAGTTGGGATGTGGTGGCCGGGGCGTCCCTGGCCAGCCACCCCCAGCTCCGAGCTGCCTTGGCCGGATCCGGCACGGTTCGGCAGCACCCGGCCACCTCCCGCCGCCCCCCCTCCGCCGCCGTCTGTTCCCCTGTTCCTGACAGCCTCTATTTTGGTAGGGACGAGTGTTAAAAATACGCCGGGCTCCCACACGGGCTCCGCGGCAGCAGCCAAGTTGCCATCACGACTCGGATGCCGGCCACGCGCCTGCCAGCGCCGGGGAAGGAGGGGACGGCAGTGCCGGCCCCCCCCGGTGTCACCGCCAGCCCCGGCTCGGCTCCCCTGGGAATGGGCAGCATCGTCCCGCCCGGTGGCAATGGCAGGATCCGTCCCCAAGCCCTGGGGGCGCTTGCCTGGGGTCCGGTGCGGCGGCCGCGGCTCCCACCCTGCCGGATGCCGGGATCTGGCGCGGGACCCCGGCACCAGGGTGGCACTGCCCGCGGTGACCGGGGTGGCTTCGGTCCGGTGACGTGGTGCTGCCACGCGGCTCCTCTCCCTCCTTCTCCACTATTCCTCCCCAGCTCCATAAATCCTCCCGGGGATCGGTCTCCGGCGCTCAGCACCGGCACAAGCATTCCCGCACGGGCAAACCTGGCACCGGTGCCATCCCTCGCCGTGCCGGTGCCATCCCTCACTGCACCGATGCCATCCCTCACCGTGCTGGTGCCATTCCTCGCTGTGCCGGTGCCATCTCTCGCTGCGCCGGGGCAATGGTGCCATCCCTTACCGTGCCGGTGCCATTCCTCGCTGTGCCAGTGCCATCCCTCGCCGCGATGGTGCCATCCCTCGCCATGCCGGTGCCATCTCTCGCTGTGCTGGTGCCATCCCTTGCTGCGCCGGGGCAATGGTGCCATCCCTCGCCATGCTGGTGCCATCCCTCACCATGCCGGTGCCATCCCTCACCGCACCGGTGCCATCCCTCGCTGCGCCGGGGCAATGGTGCCATCCCTTGCCATGCCAGTGCCATCCCTCAGCACACCGGTGCCATCCCTCACCACACCGGTGCCATTCCTCACCGTGCCGGTGCCATTCCTCACTGTGCCGGTGCCATCCCTCACCGCAATGGTGCCATCCCTCGCCATGGTGGTTCCATCCCTCGCCATGCCAGTGCCATCCCTTGCCATGCCGGTGCCATCCCTCACCACACCGGTGCCATCCCTCACCGTGCCGGTGCCATTCCTCACTGTGCCGGTGCCATCTCTCACCACACCGGTGCCATCCCTCACCATGCCAGTGCCATTCCTCACTGTGCTGGTGCCATCCCTCGCTGCGGTGGTGCCATCCCTTGCCGCGGTGGTGCCATCCCTCGCCGCGCCGGAGGTGGTTACAACACAGCAAGGAGGGGGGAAAACCGATATATAGAGCCCAGAAATGAGGGCTGGAAAAGCCCCCGCTCCAGCCGCCGGCGGGAAATCTGGGAAATTTTCCCTGGAGAAACCGGAGGGAGGGTTTTTCCTGAGGGGGGAAGGTGGGCGATGCCGGCGCGGTGCCGTGCCGTGCCGTGCCGTGCCGTGCGCGGTGGCTGCCCCCGGCTGCCGGGGGTAGGTGCCCTGGTGACATTAGATGTTTATTGGTGGCTTTGTGGCAGGGAGGCTTGGCCCCCCCCCCGGATATCCATTATCCCCATGGATAATCCATCCTCGCTTCTCTCTGGATTTGTGTAATTATATATATAAAACACACTAGCAGCGTATCATTAATTATTTATATAACACATTATATCTTTGCCTCGCGGGGGGGCTGGGGGCTGTGCTCCGCACCCGGCCCCGCTCCCGCTCCCCCTCGGCACATCTGGGATCAGCCACATCCCGCTGCAGCGCTCCGGGGGCCGGATCCGGCATCCTGCCCTGCCGTATGGGGGGGGGGCCCAGCTGGGGGATGCCCAGGGATGCCGCGGGATGCCCAGGGATGTTGTGTGATACCCAGGGATGCTGCAGGATGCCCTGGGATGCTGTGGGATACCCTGGGATGCTGCGGGATGCTGCGGGATGCTGTGGGATGCCCTAGGATGCTGCAGGATGCCCTGGGATTCTCTGGCATGCTCTGGGATGCTGCGGGATACCCCAGGATGCTGTGGAATGCCCAGGGACACTACAGGATACCCCAGGATGCTGCAGAATACTCTGGGATGCTGCAGGATGCCTTGGGATGCTGCAGGATTCCCCAGGATGCTGCGGGATGCCCTGGGATGCTGCAGGATGTGATGGGATTCTGCAAGATGCCCTGGGATCCTGTAGGATGCCCCGGGATGCTGTGGGATGTCTCTGGGATGCTGTGGGATGCTGAAGGATGCCCCAGGATGCTGCAGGATAAGAGAGGATTCTGTGGGATACCCCAGCATGCTGCAGGATGCTGTGGGGATTCTGCAGGATGCCCCATGATGCTGTGGGATACCCCGGGATACCCTGGGGTGCTGTGGGATGCCGTGGGATGCTGCAGGATGACCCTGGGATGCTGCAGCATGGTCCAGGATGCTGTGGGATGCCCTGGGATACTGTGGCATGCCCCAGGATGCCGTGTAATACCCCGGGATGCTGTGGGATGCCCTGGGATGCTGCAGGATACTGTGGGATGCTGCAGAGTGTCCAGGGATGCTGTGGGATGCCCCAGGATGCTGCAGGATTCTGTGGGATACCCTAGGATGCTGTGGGATTCTGCGGGATGCCCTGGGATGCTGTGGGATGCCCCTGGGCTGCTGCAGGATGCCCTGGAATGCTGTGGGGTACCCCAGGATGCTGTGGGATGCCCAGGGATGCTGTGCGATGACCCGGATGCTGTGGGATTCTGCGGGATGCCCTGGGATGCTGTGGGATGCCCTGGAATGCTGTGGGGTACCCCAGGATGCTGTGGGATGCCCAGGGATGCTGTGCGATGAACCGGGATGCTGCGCGATGACCCGGGATGCTGCGGGATTCTGCGGGATGCCCTGGGATTCTGCGGGATGCCCTGGGATGCTGCGGGATGCTTGCCCCCAGCCCTCAGCCTCCCTCCCTGCGGGGATGGGGCCGGGGTGGGAGCATCCTGCGCAGCCCGGGAGCCGGCTGCTCCGTCCCGGCCGCTCGGCAAAACGCCATTTAGCAGAAGTGATTTGTCGCGGAGTTCTCGGGAGACCCCGGGGGGAGAGCGGCGGCAGCCGCACGCTGCAGCATTTCAAACCGCATCCCTCGTCTGTGCGGATTAATCCATTACGCCTTCCCGGGAAGAGCAGCAGAGTCTGCGCCTTCGGGTTTAGTTATTTATTTTTTTATTTTTTATTTTTTTTTCAAGTGCTGGGTAACTTCGCCGGGTTTTGCGCAGCTGCCGGTGGGATCCCAGCGGCCCCTTCCCCTCCCCTCGCTGTACAGCAGCCGGCGCATTCCCAGGGCTCATCCCAACCTTTTTAGGTTTCCCTTTTCCCAAACCAGGCTGGTGTGGGCTGAGGAGGCGTCGGGAGGCAGCGAGAGGCCGCGAGGTGCCATCCCGAGCTCGGAATATCGGTGCGCCGGCATCCCCCGGCGCCGCGGCGGCGGAAAAAACGCTGCTCTTGAGCTTCTTCGGTTTTATTTAGAGACTCGGCCACTTCCTCAGCTCTTTCTTCAAATGGTTTTCTTGAGGGGGGGAAAAACCAAAACCAATAATAAATAATAATATTGCTGTCGTGGTGCACAAGCCCTGGCCGCCGCGGCTCCCTTCCCCCAGCCCCTGCTCGCCCGGCGGAGGAGGAGGAGGAGGAGGAGGAGGAGGAGGAAGGGAAGACACGCTCTTGGCAGCTCTGGGGAGGAGGAGGAGGAGGAGGAGGAGGAGGAGGAGGAAGGGAAGACACGCTCTTGGCAGCTCTGGCTCCTCATTTTTCCCTCCCGGCACGGTGCTGGAGAGGCTGGCGATGCCAGACTGATGCCATGCTGGAGCTGTACCAGCGTGGCAGGAGGAGGAAGAGGAGGAGGAGGAGGAGGAGGAGGAGGAGGAGGAAGGGAAGACACACTCTTGGCAGCTCTGGCTCCTCATTTTTCCCTCCCGGCACGGTGCTGGAGAGGCTGGCGATGCCAGACTGATGCCATGCTGGAGCCGTGCCAGCGTGGCAGGAGGAGGAAGAGGAGGAAGAGGAGGAGGAGAAGAGGAGGAGGAGGAGGAGGAGGAGGCGGAGGAAGGGAAGACACGCTCTTGGCAGCTCTGGCTCCTCATTTTCCCCTCCCGGCACGGTGCTGGAGACACTGGCGATGCCAGACCGATGCCATTCTGGAGCTGTGCCAGCGTGGCAGGAGGAGGAGGAGGAGGAGGAGGAGGAGGAGGAGGGGATGCGTCTCTGCTCCTTCCTCCTGCTCACAGCCAGGGCCCGTCGCGGCGCAGCCCACGCCGGCTCATTTTGGGGGTCCGGGAGGTGGGGGGCTGCCACCGGAAGCCTGTCCCCCCCCTACTCTGCCCACCCCTTGGGTCTGGAGGGGGGGGTCCCCTCTCCCCCAGGGACCAGCCTGTGCCCCCCCCCCACCCCCAGCAGCACGGCAGGAGGGTCCGGGTGCTCCCGGGGTGGTCCTGGGTGGGGGACCCCCCCCCAGCTCCCCAGCCACAACACGCTTCGTTACCGGGCTGATGGTTCCCAGCTCCTTAACGAAGGCCGCTGGCTCGCCCACTCTCCCCGCCCCACGTTTTCCCGCCTTTCCGAAAATCTTCCTTTCCTGCCCCATTTTTTCCAGGCGGAGGGTGGCATTGACACCGAGGGGGGGGGCACGGGAAGGGATAGGGGGTCCCAGCCCGGAAAGGGGGGCGCAGGCAGGGCTGGGGCTGGCAGCTGCCTGCAGTGTCCCGGCAGCAAAATTCCTGCCAGATTCCTGGAAATGTTTGGCTTCCCTCGGAGACGGCGCAGAGTGGGAAAAAAGGGGGAAAAGGGTGTTTTTTGCCTGACACTGGGCTCTGCAGCCGCGGTGACGGAGGGCACAGGGGACAGGGATGGGACAGGGATGGGGAGTGGGATGGGGCAGGGAAGGGGGGGAGAATGGGGATGGGGACAGGGATGGGGATACGGCAGGGA